>NTHP01000560.1:297912-323315 GCA_003416845.1 Oplegnathus fasciatus | reverse complement strand
AAAAAAAAAAAAAAGCTGTTTGTGTTTTGGCTGCTGCAGTGGCCATTTTAGGTAAGAAGCGCCCTTTAACTTTTGGATGCGGCTTGTCTTTGTGGTGTGTGTATATAGGAGGAGAAGGGGGGGGAGTATGTGTCTAGACTGGACTGGACTGTGGTGGCAAAACAGTGCAGGACTCCGGCATCCAGACTGAATAAACTCTGGAGCTGGTAGCTTTATGTGGATTAAATAGATATTGCACGGAGCTCCACTCCTCCTCCTCCTCTTTTCATCCCTCCCCCTCCTCTTCCCTCTCCCCTCCCCTCACCTCCCCATNTCTCTCTCTCTCTCTCTCTCCTCTCTCCCCTCCCTCCCTCGCCTGCTAATTTTTTATGCATTTTTCTAAACTGTCATGGCGATTTTGTGTCCTTGGAAATAAAAAGCGCCAGTGTTTTTTTCGGGCTAACCGGGAGGATGTCTCGCCGGTGAGAGCGTGTGTCCGGCGTCCGGAGCAGGTGAGCCGTCCGCCGGGGAGGGTTTTTCTGTGGAGAGATGTCCCCGAGAAGGAGTTTTTAGAGGCTGTCCACACGTGTAAGGAGAGGGGCTGTTATAATGTATTTACAACAGCGATGCAGTGACATTACAGAGCTAGCTACAGAAAGCTAGCTCGGTAGCAGCGGGCGCTAACTTGAAATAGGACACAGTGTCTCCTCGTCTCCTTGTAGGTGTGTTTTTCATCTGAAGTCGCCGTTTTGCTCGCCGGGAACTTCTTCTTCTTCTTCTTCTTCTTTTTCCTCCGAAGCTAGCTCTCCCAACTTGTGGCAATCCAGTGGCTCGCAGCATTCAAGCTAGCGGTGTGCTAGCCCCTGCGTCTGCTAGCCTTCGTTACGGCCACACACACAAAAAAAAACCCCCTCAAAGAGGAGGTGTAAGCTAGGTTGTTAGCCTGTTAGCCTCTTGAAACATGTGTAGCTCCTGCAGCCCAGGTGTGTGCGGACAGACATGTAATGAGTCATGCAAGTACACTGAGTCATGGGAGTGATAGTGTGTTCATCTATCTATCTATCTATCTATCTGTCTATCTATCTACACACCTGGCCAGGTGAAACACCTCTGGGGAGCAGACAAAGGGTGTGCCAGGAGCTAACACCAGTCATTGTGGCATGACTTAATGGATGTTTGCACTAATTAATGTGATTTAAAAGTTAAAGCTCTAAAGTTGAATGGGTTTCCACGTTATATTCAGACTTTAGGGTCCAGACTGTGCTGTCAGCATGGCTGTAGAGGATTTTTTATTTTTTATTTTTTAATCAAACCCTCCTCCTGTATTTGTCTGCACGTGTATTTAATTTCTTCCCATCTGTCTGATCTGGGAAGTTGTGCTTGTGGTTTGCGACGGAGCGGAAAGGTCTTCTGGATGACACTGTTGCAGTGTTTCATCACCAGGCGGCATGGTGACCCAGCGGTTAAACGCCTCACAGGATGAAGCACAAGGCTTTGCTTTGTGTTGGCATGCTCACCTTGTGTTGGTGTGTGTTTCCTCCCGCAGCAGCCGAGGCTCATTGAAGACTCTGATCTGAATGTGTGTGTGTGTCTGCCTGCTTGTTGTGCTACACTTTTACTGCCTGCTTGCAGAACTGCTGCTGCACTTTGACTCCATCATCAAAAGAAGTTGCTTGGGCGAGGAGTTGTTGTTGAGACAGCTGGCAGTTGAAGAAGGAACAATGTACATTTGTGTATGTTAGAGCACATTAAGTTAGTTCCACTAATAATTAAAAGAATCTGCAGTATTGTGCTCATACTGATGCAGGATAAATACATGATGGGAGTTGTTTCAGCTGCTGTTTGTAGAGAAAACATTGAGATTATAGAACCAACAGAGAGTTAAATACCAGCTAGGGTTGGCATTGAACATGTGACCTCTCCCTTGCAGCACACCTTTACTCTGCTGATCATTTATTAGGTAATAATAAGTGTGTTTTCAGCAGTAATACTTTAATTAGTTTTGAACAGATAAAGTTTAAAGCCAACTTTCTGCGCATTTCTAAAAACCTTTTGTGATAATTACAGAGTAATTACAGAGCGCAGATTACCCTCTTCTGCTATTTTACAAAAACCTTAACTTTGGATAAACATTTAATATTTTAACTAGAGGCGACAGAGAACTTTGTAATCTTACAGGAGGCACCTTTAGGGACCCACCTGTTGTTGTTGTTGTTGTTGTTGAGGAGTACAAGAGCAAAGATGCTTGAACATATTCTGCTGACACAAATGTTACATGTTTCCTGTATTTGAACTGAAGTAACGTGCGTTTATCTCCTTAAGTGACTGCAAACACTTGGAATTAGTGCAGTGTTTAATAATAAATCAGGACTGATACTCATAAGCAAAGACCTCTACACTCCCTGGCCTTCTGTACAATTTAATGCAATACAACCGATCTGCCACAAACTCTACATTTAGAAAGTTTTTGTTGACACTCTCAGAAGTTCTTATTCAACTACATGTTTATTAGTGGCGTTGTAGTTGTCCTGGATTGTGTTATATTGAAACGTGTCTCCTAATATTCTTCCCCCTCGTGTGTTTTTTAAATGGGGTGGGCAAAACATTAGAAACGCCTCCCAACAACCTCGGTAATAAACATATAGTTAAATTAATACCTCTCTGACAGTGTCAATCAAAACTAAACATTATTACCTTTGTAAAGGTAGAATTCACAGCTGAGCTTACAGCTTACAGGCACATTTCAGTTGACAAATCATCGGTTGAAACTCTGCATATGTTAATATCGCAGTGAAATGAAAACTTGCTGTTTCAGTATCTAAGTGACGACAGGTATTGATATGTAGGGCTGAGCAATATGTTTTTTGGCAGCATTTACATTGCAGTGTATGTGGGAGCAGTAGGCACACTGCAAATGATGCTGTGGAATAAGACCCATCCGCCATAACATCCACATTTTACCGCTTTATGGAAAAGAATAACCAGCAAAGTTTGCTTTTTCATGACTAATCCTAACCCCGAACCTTTTCATCTGCGTAATACATAATTTAATACAACTTAATATTATTTACATTTTGGTTGCAGGTTTCGTACGCACGCTCTGCCTGCACAGTGAATGACTAATCACAATCATTGTCAGAGCAGACTTAGTTGTTTTTGATATATAAGAAAAAAGACACTGTCGCTTTGCCCCAATTCCACACTACATGCTAACTGACGTCAGTCGGATGTCAATCAAACTGCAGCTTCAGAAAGCCACTGCCAGTTAAACTTATCAAAGAGACAGCAACATGTTTTTCTAAAAAAAGACTTGTTTTTTTTAATTTTTTTTATTTCTGAGAGGTTCCTGGAGCTGTTTCCATCCACAGGTGTTTTTAATCTTTCACAGCTGTGATTAGATCCTTTGTTTCCTTTGTACATTACATTGTGGGAGAACAGTTTACATCAACAACACACTCAAAAATCAAGTTTTTTTTTTTAGATTGTTTATTAACTATTTTGAATACACTTAATTTAGTCTTTTTTCCACTGTGAACACACTACATATATAAAAAAAAATTGTTGGTGGAAATAACGCAACATCTTCTGTTTTTAAGAACTTTTGATTTAAAAAGAGATGATGTGGAGAAAAGGCAGGCATTTTGTTGGCACATCAGCATTTTCTATACAATCCCCCCCCCCNTTGCAGTACACATGGTTCTGGTTGATGTAGGCCTGTCTCGTGGGTCTCAAAAAGAAGATCCAAACCAGTATCTAGAGTCAAACACCTTGGTTTCTCAGATTGTCATCCTTTATCAGCATTTTTACAAATGTAAGGCCCGCCTGTATTGATGATTTAGTATTGAATCAAAGTGTTATGTTAAATCAGCCAGAAAATTGAGCAACCGCTCTAGTTTGTCTAAAATCACGTTTATTGCTTGAGTGGTACCGTCTTTCTAAACAAAGCTACAAAAGATTAGATGATAATAACGCTAACCTTTATTTATACGGCACAAAAATATGTTTACAAAGCGCTTTACAGACACAAGAACAGGTGCGTGTATGTGGTGAAGTTATGCAAACTCAAGTTTTTAGTGCATAAAACTAAAATATCACTAAAATCCTTTTTTTTTCTTAATATTTTTAGACTCCTGATGATAATGACAAAACTTACAGCATCATGTATTCCTTGTAGACGCCATCCTTTAATTACAGGTCACAGATTCAGTGTTCAGCTGCAAGTGGCGGCGGTGACAGGTGACTCTGAAAAAGTTGAACTTTAATACCTAAAATGACTCAAAGTTCACAGAGCAGTGGTATTTAGTCATGTTTTCTACCAAAAGAAGGGATGAGAAAGGAGAAAACTCTCCCGGAGTACACACTCACAGCTGTTAAGAACATGGTTTGTGTGTTTTTTGTTTTTTTTTAATCTTTTATCTTTATCTTCAATTTGTCACTTCTGTGGGTGGAGACAGATGAAATTTGTTTTAAGCAGACTGGGTGACTCTCAGTTTAATGGCTCAATTAGTGTCAATCAGCATCTCAATTAGTTGGGATGGAAGGCTCTCCTCTTTTATTCCCCGCTTGCTTTGTGTTTTAGGCTGAGAAGGCAATGCACATTTACAGTAAAATCTAAGTCTAGTGGAGATATGGCAGTTAACATTATGGTTATGTCACAGAGCAATCTGTTCTTGGTAAAGACCTCCCCAAAATGCCCCATAAAGCTGTTTATTATTAGTGGACGTTGGATCTTGACTGAATTGAGTTTTGTTATGTTGTTTTTGCTTAAACTCGATGACTGAACTAATTAAGAGGAGTCAGTTAAATTGTTAGTTGCGTTATGTACTTGAAAATAATCTTATTAAGTGAGTGTACAGATAACAAACACAGCAAATGAAACACTTTTAACAGTCAACGCCAGTTGACCCCAAAAATCTACAAAGCGAAGTGGAGCTGAAATGATTAGTTGAATAATTGATAGGGTTATTGACAGAAAATTAATTGACAAAAGTTTTGATAATCTCTTATTATTAAGTCAGTCAGTCAGTAGAAAAGGCCACATTTACTGCTGCTTTTCTCTGTTTTTTGGACTGTCGGCTCTGGGAAGTTTTTACTGGTGTTTTTTAACTATTTTCTGAATGATTAATCAATGAATCCCCCCCAGATTAATTACTTATAGAACATTCATAGCGGGAGGGAGGTTAGAGGTCGTGGTGTGGCGCAAACTATAGACAATGGCCGTTTTTGTGTGTATAGAAACATTTTAAAATATACACATTGTCTGTACGTAGGTCTTCACTGTAAGCTGCAGGCCTGTCTCCAAAAATGTAGTCACTTAGGCAATGGTTTCAGCGTGGTGATGTGGTTCAGCGAGTGGAAAAAGCTGGAGGATTCAGTTGTGACCTTAAATATAGCACACAATAGTCTAAATATGTCAATGTCACAGTAGCAGCGGACTAGGTCAGCTGGATGCTTGGCATGAGGAGAAGAGGAAAAATGTGTCACCCGGAGATGCTGTGGAGGTTGAGATTTGGAGGTGATCCGTGATTTATCTAATTAATATGAGAAAGCTGAGTCTCAGCGTGTTGTAACCCAGGCCAGGCTGCCACTGACAACACTGTCCGCTCCTTTGTTTGTTCCCTCGTGGGAGCATCGTACAGCTGAAGCAGGGGAGCGAGGAGGAGCTGTGTTCCATTTTAAAGACGCGCTCCCCCTCTTTGTGCATGCAAACACACACACACACACACATGTTTGGGAAAACGGGGCTGAATTTGGTTCTGATTTAGCACAGCCGGCTGCTCCTCCTCGTCCCTCAAGTGAGTCGTCTCCTGATGATTCTCAGACGCAGCAACCGTTAGGCTCTTCTGCTCTTTTGTGCAAGGGCAAGTGGTTGAGCGAAGGGAATAAGGTCATTGAAAAGAGAACGGGCCTCTCCGCCGAGACAGCGGAGAAGGATTTCTGTCTGGCTGCTGAGTAGTCTGCTGTAGCACCCACTTTTTCAGGTGATAAAAATAAATCCTGGAGACTATTTATTCTGGGAATGATTTCACTGCTAATACTGAAACTGCACATAGGATATTTACAGTGTGAAAAGAACAAAAAATGACAATTGGTTTTATCTAGAATAGATCTGCAACTTTAAGTTATTTTCTTCATTGATTAATCTAATGAATATTTGCTTGATTAAGGTTTGGCAGATGGAATAGGCCAAGGCGATTTCTTCAAATTGCTTGTGTTTTTTTTTGACAAGCAATCCTAAATTCAAAGATATTCAATTCCCAGTGATTTAAAACAGAGAAAGGGAGAAGATCCGCACATTTCAGAAGCTGCAACCTGTGAATATTTGTCATTTTAGCTTGAAAAATAACAGAAAAAGTAAACTGAGCAATTTATCGATAAATTGACTCATCATTTCAGCTCTGATCTTAAAGTAGAGACGTCAGTGTAGGGCTTGACAACATAGTTGCAACCATTATCAGAAAGCTCTTCATCATATGTGTAAATCAAGAACTTCAGGACAGGTTGTAATTTAAAAACAACAACAAAACTAGTTACTGAATCATAAAGTCTGACAACAGAAGTTTCTCAGTTGATAACATAACAGGATCATATCATAACAATATGAGTCTGTAAAAAGTTGACATCTTTGCATGTATGGGTGTGTGGCTGGTAAATTATTTCTGTTCTTTAGCCCAGAAATGAGTTTAGATTTCAGATATGGTCTTCCTTGTACACATGCACTAGTGTGTGTGTGCGTGTGCGTGTTTGTTTATGTGCTTGCGTGTGTGCGTTCTGCCACATAAGTCTGAGTGAGCAGCAGACGGTAGTTTCATTTCTGAAAACTGCGTGCATCAATATTCATGGGTGACAGGTGTGTTGGGATAAAACAACTTGGCACAAAGATAAANAAAAAAAAAAAGCCTCCACACTCTGTCTTCCTCACTTAGAAGGAACTGCTATCATTTCTTGTCCAAACCTCCTTTACCTCACCATTTCCCATTTCTTACACTTCTCTGTCATACATAATTACTTTAAGGCCAAATGAGTATTTTTAGTAAATTTACTGTCAGCGCATGAAGACCGTTACTTTTGATTATTGATTGTAATGTTGGTGAGGAAGTTTGTTCTGCTGTATCACCTGTTGTTAGAACTAGATGGGCACTCTGACTGAATGGCCTAAATTCAGATGTACTTTGTTTTACTTTTCACAAGAGAAAAAGCTCTGGTTGGACTTTATGCGGGAAGGGGAGGGTTTGGTCTTTCTGTATGTTGGGCTGCAATGGGTGGGGTTCGAATCGACCGTCTCTTTTGTCATTTTAAAGGTCATTTTCATGGCATTAAAGCTATGCTGGATTGCTGGCCTGCACGTGGAGTGACAGTACAGATGAGGGTAAGAGGTGGTGACATGCTGCTGAGTGAGGCTGCACAGTTGAATCCTAAACCCTAAATTTTATTTTCTACAATTGCAACTGATCCAAATTGAAGATAATGAAGCATTTTATTTAGAACCTCTGCTGTCGCTGGAAATGGTTGAGATTCCAGCAGGGCTAAGCAGTAATTCAATATTTGTGTTTATTGTCTCTCTGGATAAACACACTGTGACTTCGGTCCTCATATCGAATTATTTTGATTCACGGATCTCATTTCTTTCCTTTTCTTGAACTTTAACATTTGAACATTCCCCATTTCCAGATAAACGACGAGATAAATTTTGCAAAAAAAAAAAAGACATGATATCTTAATTACTTTAACATATACAGTATGTTTGGAAAATAATAGGATGTTTGGTTAATAAAACACTTTACATGCATTGCAAACCTGTCTGTGTGCTTGGCCAGTGAAGGTTTGTAAGAGAAGAAATGTTTGTACTGTTTTGATATTTAAAGTTATTTGTCAGTGGCACAGCTCTGGTGAAACATATGAGTGTACTTTCTTTATCACCCTGTTTTTCATCCATATGATTGTGTAATTTCATTAAGTCTCAATTGTTTAGTGTAATTACAAGGAAATTAGTTATGTCTTATATGATATATCCAATATCAAATCTCCTATCATTGTAATATTAGTTTGTAGCACTCAGCGGGTGTACAGTTTTCACAATATTGTTTATTGTCCCCTCTGGGTGGAGCACTGACCCCCTAGAAAAGTACCACTGGGCCTATTTGACCCCATTCCAGGCAATCCTGGACACTGTAATGAAATGTAATAGCACAAACATAATTGTGTGTGCCCCGTCTTACCAGTCCACATGTACTGCCCAGTGTATTTACAGAAACAGTGACAGTCTTTCACGCCCAAAAACATCTTGAGCCACGTGTGCAGGAGACGACAATACTCTCGACAGACTTAATGAAATGCAGTTGCGCACGCTGTCTGTACTTGCAACTGAAGCAGTTTATTCGCTAAATATTACTTACGTGATGGTATCATATTGGGAGTATTAACTTTATTAGCTTTCCTAAAATAAAATGCTTGACAGTGAAGTGAAACAAAAGACGTGGAAACAAGATTATCTGAGCCGTGAGCACTGAGCAGTGTCACAAGGAAAGGCTAGACCGTAGATTGTCACGATGAGGAAAGGAGAAGAGGTAAACCTATGCCAACAAGCTAAGAGAACATTAATATATACATGGAGCAGTGGTTAAAGAAAGGAAAAAACTGTTCAGGATGATATTTGTTTTGACTTCTGTCTTTCAAGCCCACAAATAATGTGAAGTAGATTCGTGTTTGAGTATCATTTTGTTTTTAAAATACTGTTCATACACACAAACAGATTGCCTGATTGACAAAATGCACAAAATCATTTAGTGTCTCTATGGCAACAGGAGATGAAGTGACGAGGGTATGATGCTGTGTTGTCCTGTTTTCATACTGGTTCACTCTCCCTCTGTGTTCAGTTTCACTCCATGCCCTCCACATGACGCATCCACCCACATGACAGACATAACACATCACGCAGGCTCCGCCTCTCAGAGGAGAGCTCCGAGCGTACACACTCCAGTGATGGTGCCGGTGGGCCTCAGGGTGTGGAGTGTCCCACATACCCCTGAAGCATTTAACTGATCAGACTTACTAGCTTGTTTAAGTTTAGTTTCTGCACTGCATTTCCCAGAGATCACCTGTCAGTATGGGTGCTAATCTGATAGCTTTAGCTTCTCTTCTGTTGAGGGTTGTGTTTGTTGGTGGTGGTGCTCTTTTTTATCACCAATCACGTCAATAACAACTTTCCTATTTTCGAGTATTTGTGCTCCACGTCTGTGTGTTTGCAGCACTGGTCTTCCTGACAGGTGTGCATAAGAAAATTAATTGGCACAATCATCACAGACAGACTGTCTTCTTCACTTGCAATTAAACCACTTTATTGACAGTGTTTGGTATAAAGGATTAAGTGTCACACTTTTAAAGATAGCAGTTATGAGTTTAAACTTGTGTGCAGATGCTGCATTTATCCTTAATGGTACAGTGAGACAGGTGGTGGGAGTGTCTGACTGTGTCTGCTGCCGCAGAGTAGCGTACCACAGATGCCATTTTACCATCCATGTGTTAAGCAGCAAAAGGGCGATTCTGCTGAATGTCATGTACGGAGTGTACAAAATATGAGGAGCACCTGCTCTTTCTGTGAAGCTGATGACCTGCTGTTTGATATCACATGTTCTAAATCTGCTCCAGATCTCTAGGGGAGATGTTTTGAAGGGGATGAGAAAGTTAAAAGAATGAATGAATTATGGAGCGAGTGGACAGCGGCGGTGTAGGAAAGGCATTGCTTACATCAATTGTGTTTAAAGTTCATCCAAACTTCCATAGGTAGCCTACCTCCAGTTCTTCACCTGACTAGTTCATTTGTGTAAAACTGATCTGCTGCCAGAAAAGCAGTGATAAAATCTCCAAACAAACGTACCTAGATTAAAATATAATTAAGTTACCGTAAGAACCACCCCTGAGATGCGTTAACAGCATACAAGCCATGCACACACCTGCTTTCTGACAACTGTTGTCCGCGTCTCTCTTGTTTGAGCAACACTTTGTCTGCTGTTATGTTGTGCACAAGGTTTCTTTTTTTCAAATTTTACTCTGGTGGTTGAAGACAAAAGCCTTAGATTTTAAAGCAGTTGGAAAATGAACATCTGTCTGACTTGGTTTATGGGACAACGTAAAGCGCACGGTCCATTTTTAAACTAAAAAAGATGCTTCTGTCATCCTTGTTGTCTGTCCTGGAGGAGCTTGTGCTCTGTGGTGTGGCGAATGAGCGTTCTCCACAAAAGCCGTGAGATTTGACTTTGCATTTTAGGTTTGATAATAAACCAGAGATTGCAACCAACAAGGGTTGCGTAATGTCTTCGATCTCTGGAAGATGTTGTGAAGTAATAAGCAACACTCACTCTTGTCTTCCCCAGAAAGAAATGTGTGGAATGAATGTGTTCCACCCAGAGCCTGAGTCAGCACATACTGTAACATAAAGCATAGGGTGAATTGTAAAATGTATTTAGTTGTCTTCATTGCACTGGTACTGTGTTGGACCTGTACTGTGTCTGTACTGTTAGACTACAATGTCAGCACCATAAGGTTTTCCAATGGAATACCTGAAAGTACACTGTGTTCCTGTTTATGTTGTAGAGGATTGGTTAGAAGCAGCTTTGGCAGCACCCAGTGTAACCAGGCTTTACCATATATTATGTTTGGATCCTGCAAAAAATACAACGGATAAACATGCATCCTTTACCAAAGATGTAGGTGTGCGCATGTGCAAACTAACATTGAGAAAAGCTGTCACATGTTTGTATCTATACCTCTCATTCTTGTGGTCCGAGGGAATCCATGCAGACAAATTCTAATGTTCAGTGTCCAAGTGTAAGTTGCATGCAGGTCACATGCCTCGGCATCTGATTCTGTACCTCACACCATTGTGGTCCAGATAGGAACTGGGAAAACATGTGACTCAATGTAGACTTTTGCTGCTCACTGATTAGAAAACGACAGATCTGTGTCACATGGAAGAGGGGAAAAACAGAATTGGGATTCTTTCAGCTGCATTGTCAATTTTCTACCTCTTTTCTGTGCACGATTTATAGTGCTGCTATTCAGATATGAAAAGTCACGTGACTACAGCTGAAACGATTAATTGATTAACCAAATAAATGAACAAGTAATCAATTATCAAAATAGTTCAGGCTATAATACCAAACATTTCATTGTTTATGTGATAGTAAACTGAATATCTTTGGGTTTTGGACTTTTAAGGAGTCAAAAAACACTTCTAAAGACATCACCTTGGGCTTTAGGAAATTGTAATGGTCATTTAAACACTGCTTTATGCCAGTTTATAGGCAGATTAATTGTTAGTTGCAGCCCTACATGTGACACTGACTGACAGTCCAGTTCACTTGCTGATGTGCAGTGTTGGTGAAGCTTTGCAGAAAAGCATGTTCATTGTTCAATATACGAGTCTGAAGAGACGCCTTTTAGTGTGGTGAAATACGTTCAATATGTTTTTCACTAACGTGATGTCAGTGGTATTCGCCTCTGAGGCAGAGAGGTGAGTGCTTATAAGAAGTTTCAATGGTTGGGTAGCCTTGTGGAACCAGTTGCTGTCCCACGGTCTGACCTGTTTTTGAGAGCCCCACCACACATTCATAGACATTCGACTACCTAACAAGGCTCAGTGGTGTCAGAACTGCAGAGACGGTGGTGCTGTCTTGTAGTTTTGTGCTGGAAGAAAAGTTTATTAAGTGTATGGCGTTTATTTTACTGCACTTTACTACGTTACCTTTACTACACCTGATTAAAATCACACAGCAGCTGAAATATGAATGTAGAGTTTAGATGGGACACGTGCCACCTTGAGGTACAAGTAAATAAACCCAGAAGAGGTTAAAATCTGATTTAGTTAAACCCCTGAGGAAGGTAACACAGGAAAATGTTTACTCTCGTTAATTTACACTTGTTTGTTTAAGTTTGGTTAGTGCCTTTTGTGGCCTATCTTTACATGAGGCATTTTTTTGCTCAGTGTAAATGTTTGCTCAAGTTCATTTTAACCAAACTCAATGGTATATTGGATCATTTCTAATGTCGGTATGAAAGTCTGTGACTGGAGCTTTCAGCCACTGTGGCCTGCCCGGCTCTGAGGTGTGCAGGTGGTGCAGGCCAGTGGAAACAGGTGTGTGAGTGTAGCTGTCTAAATTACTGTCTAAAACTGGGAACCTTCCAGACTAGACAAGACTGACACATGTAACTGAAATGTTTATTATTAACCGTATTGACGCTTTCCTGCTTCGTGCTGCACATTGGGTGCTGACTGCGTTTTTGTTGACTTCCTTCAGCACCGTTAAGTGCAGATTACGATAATGCTCACTGCAGTTCATTTGTCCTAGCTTAGTTTTCTTAAGCTACAGAAGCTGGTAGGAAACATGTCAAAAATAGGTATGAAGTCACTTTTCCGTTTTTCAGAAAAATGGGTCAAAAATGAAGTTATTTAAATCATGATTCTCAGAAAGCAATTAACTGCAGAAAATATACAGGAAATGATGACACTTTTTCATGTTTAATGCAACTTAAGCCATTGGCTTTTAAAATTAGAACCGCTTTCCAGATTGACCACACGAGTTTATTTATATTGCACGATGAAGCACTCGTCATTTCCTATAATTTTTCTTTTAAATACTTAATGGTGATTTGGAACGTCTCAGTCTCTTCCAACATACTCAGCGCAGTGCAGCAGTCTTCGGTGCATAC
This sequence comes from Oplegnathus fasciatus, assembly GCA_003416845.1. Classification (NCBI taxonomy): domain Eukaryota; kingdom Metazoa; phylum Chordata; class Actinopteri; order Centrarchiformes; family Oplegnathidae; genus Oplegnathus; species Oplegnathus fasciatus. The sequence continues at coordinate 310,628 of NTHP01000560.1, read as the reverse complement.
TTAGTGGGATGGTGGGTCACTCTTTTCACTGATGATGAAAACGTGTCTTTGACTTTCAAGAAATTGCAAAGGGCAGATCAAACTGACTGAAATGGACTAAAGACCGACTCACTCAGGATTTCTTCTGGTGTATGGAAGCTTATACACATATATAGCTTATATACATGTATGGATGTTGGATGGGTGACATTCAGATTGACGGACAGATAGGTACTCCCTCTCTCAATCATTTCTTGGGAGGAGTTGAGGTAAGGTGGTAAAACTGACACTGCTGGAATTTAATTTGCATTCATGTTATTTTGGTAAGACTGGACCTTAAAGCTTTCTGGTAGTTTGTTTGCTACATCTTGCATCAGTACCGCATTGTAGTCATTGGAGACGCTGAAGTCCTTTGTGAGTAAGGTGCATAATGCGTCCGGGGTTTGAATCCAGCCATGAACCCCTTTCTAATGGCCCTCCCCATCTCTAATTTTAGCTATTACAGTTACAAATCCTTCCAAAACAGCTAAAATATGATGTTTTATAACTTGCACTAAACTGAAAAAAAGCTAAACTGAGAACAGTGTTTCCTTAGGACTGAAAATGATCACTGCAGAGGCTGCAGGTCGACTCGCATCCTAAGGGCAAAACATTTTCTTTGGTCATCAGGTGACGGGAACTCATTCATTTGCATAAAGAAAGAGACACTTAAAAGATCATCCATTTATTTTGATAATGGAGATGAAAATTGTTGAATTCCATAGTGTAGCCCTACAAAGTAACACCACACGCGAGGTTTTTTCTTGTAGTACTCATGTGGAGGTTTTGAATGAGTTTCGGTCATGTCTTAGAAAGGCATGGAGTTGAATGAATTGTATTTGCTTTGGTGCCGTCCACCTCAATATCCCTGCATGAAACCAACCCCACCGGAAATAATGTTTCAGAAAGTTTCAAAAAGCACTTCAGATTCAGTGTGGAGCTGTGTGCGAATTTTCTGTTCAGGTTATTCTGGAATGATTCTGTTTCAACATTTCTGTGCTGTGTCACGGCAGCCTGTACCAGACCACAGCAGCCACGTTTCCACTAAAACCTCAGTGAAAGTAAGTTAAGAAACGGACACGGTCCTTTTGATTATCAACGTCGAAAAATGTTACACTGCACTGTAGTATTTCAGCAGCATATAGTACAGCCAATAGAGGTTACCTTGGCACTCGTAATACTACTACTGTTCTCAGAAAATCTGTGTCTGTACTTATCCCTGCTCTCCCAAGACTGTCCAATGATTAATCATCATTAATATGATTTAGATTTTGGGAGTGCAGTCAATGCAAATAAGGGGAAATGTGCCATTTCAGTGTTGAATCACAAGCTGAACTTGTGCTCTGTTGCAAGTTAATTAACATAGCTTGAAATATTTATTTTATTGAGTTTATTGGGGGGAAAGTCTCCAGCATGCTGAGATCTGTGGTGGTGTACTGAGTGTTTGTTGTTTGGGGATCTGGTTGTCAGATTGCCATTGTGACCATGATAGAAAGGTGGTAATAGACCACCCTCCCCTCTCAGTTTCCTGATAATGTCCACATTGATGAAGCATCAGTCATCATTGAGTGATTTGTTGAGCGTATAAACAGTTACGACGTCTTTGAGAAGGTGCCTTTCTGTCTGTTAGACCTTTTAAATGCATATTAGTGCAGAATTGCGTGCAAAAAAAAAAGAGTTCACTCAGTGTCAGATTTTAAACACACACTTGAACACAGCTTCACATTGGTGGGCATGAGTAAAACAAGGTGGAAAAAAAAAATGCACTTTCCATGTCAAATGTGTCTCCATCCACACTATAGTATTTTTTTTTTTCATCATTTTTTACAGGTGCTGTCACACTGAATACATAGTTTTTGTTTGATTATATGTTGCATGAAGCTGTGTATGTGTTTGAGTTTCTGTTTTCAAAACTTACCAGGAACTCTGTCTATCTGTTGTTTTCCTCTGGGCCTTCTTGGTTTTCCTCTCGCCTCTGTATGTTCTTGAAGTGAAGTCATACAGCTCTGTGATAAGCGCATTTTTTTTTGCTTAAATTAAAACATTACTAATTCAGTCTGAACACACCTTGAAAGTTCTCCATCAACACTGTGAAATAGCTTTCTCATCTACCTCCTCTTTCAGCTAGTAAACAGCAACGACTACCACCCAGTAGCACTCACCTCCACCATTCTGAAGTGCTTTGAGCGGTTAGTCAAAACCTTCATCACCTCTTCCCTCCCTGACTCGCTGGACCCACTTCAGTTTGCCTGCAGGCCAAATGGGTCAACTGATGACGCCATCTCCCATACCGTCCATACTGCTCTCTCCCACCTGGACCAGAGGGACACGTGAGGATGTTGTTCGTTGACTACAGTTCAGCATTCAATACCATTGTGCCCCCAAGCTTGTCACCAAGCTCAGAGACCTTGGGCTCAGCACCGCCCTCTGTGGCTGGATCCTGAACTTCCTGACGGGCAGACCCCAGGCTGTGCAGATAGGCACTACCACATCCTCCACCCTGACTCTCAACACCGGCGCCCCTCGGGGCTGCGTGCTCAGCCCTCTCCTGTACTCCCTGCTCACGCATGACTGCGTGGTTCCACCCACAGCTCCAACACCATCATCACACGACACGACCGTCGTCGGCCTGATCACCGGCGACGATGAGATGGCCTACAGAGAGGAGGTCAGAGCCCTGACATGTTGGTGCCAGGGCAACAACCTCCATCTCAACGACAGGGAGAAGGACACGCCCCCCTCTCCATCAACGGGACTACGGTGGAGAGAGTCAGCAGCTTCAGGTTCCTCTGGGTTAGGGCCAGACAACGCAGGCTGTGGAGGCTCAACATGGACTCCAGGATGCTCTGCAACTTCTACAGGTGCACCATAGAGAGTATCCTGACTGGCTGCATCACCTCCTGGTATGGCAGTTGCACCGCCCTCGACCGTAAGGCTCTACAGAGGGTGGTGAAAACTGCTCAGCGCATCACCAGGACGGTGCTGCCATCCATGGAGGACCTCTACACCCAGCGGTGTAGGAAGAAGGCCAACAGGATCATTAAAGACCCCAACCACCCCAGCCGCAAACTGTTCTGCCTACTGCCGTCCGGCAGACGGTACCGCAGCATCTGGTCCCGCACCACCAGCTCATTACTGTCACCTCACTTCACTTGCACCTTATTGACACTGTTGTCACTTTATCCCACTGCTGTTACTTACTGGTGACTACCTGCTTACCTGTTTACATCCCCGTTACCTGTTTACATCTCTCTTCATATATATTTATATATATATTACTACCATTTATACCTGCATTTTATCACTTTTGCACACCTGCCTCAATAGGATTATATTTCTATTTATTTTATTTTATATTTTATTTTAGTGTGTTTACATTTTATTTTATTTTATATACTATATTCTTTTCTCATAATTTGAACACTTTGAAACACTGTTTTATATCTTATGTCCTAAGTTCTTTACTTGTGTGATTTTCCTCAGACATTTTTTGAGCATTGTTGGAGGGAGCCTGAGATTTAAGAATTTCATTGCCAACGACTGCTTCTATGTAATTGTTGTGCATATGACAATAAAGATCTTGAATCTTGAATTGTACATTACACCATCATCTTTACCTGCAACACCAGTTTAACACCAGAAGTTGTTTCCGCCTTAATGCTGTTTTTTTTTTTTTAAGTGTCCTTGAGCAAGAAACTTGTTTAACAGTAGTGACCAACAGCAGACGACTGTAGTTGTTCTTGGATGCTTCCAGGAGTGAATGTGTGTAGCTGGAATGTGAAAAAGGTTATTGCTGGAAAACATTTGGCAGAGAAAATGGTCTCCATATATGGGTTAGAAAAGGTTTGCTTTGAATAAATGCTAAAGTTACATAGTGCTTATGACTTTCAGGAAAATGTGAGCATAATTCCTTTAGGGATTTCCATATTTCCCACTTGTTGGTATTTATCATGTTTGAAATGGCTTTGCGCAGTACAAAGTAGGTCCAGTATATTTGAATTTGTTGAATCACCTTCATTTCTTTTCAGGATTCAGCTTCATAAAACTTAACTTACAGCTGCATTGTTGAATACCATAAGAAGTTTTCAGTGTTGTTTGTTTTGTATGCATTTCCGGAAGTAATAAGAATTATGTCCTTTTTGTGTTAACAGATGCAGTGAAGGGATAGAAGATGAAAATACACAAGAAGGACAAGCAGCAGGTTTGTATTAAGTAATTTACAAAAACCTTTTATACACACATCAGCTTTGATACCAAATAAAACATGATTTTCAAGCTCCAATCTCGAGCTTGTTTAACATGTAAATTTTTGGACATATTCACAAGCTTCAATACTATACTAACAGGACTTAAGTAAAAAAAAATCTCAAGCATGGCAGAAAATATCAGAGAGGATGGGGACACTGGGTTAAAAACATATGTGCTGCTGTCCGTTCTGGGCACTACTTTTGCTCTTGCGCATTTGGCCTGAAACTACCAACCAGCCACCTATTAGGAACACTCTTAAAAATATCCTTTCCTATATTTAAAAAAAACCCAAAACCCCTGTGTTCGGAAAAGGTCTCACAGAAGATTGTGTTGTGGTTGTAGATCCACTCAGTAGTGCTAAAGTTAAAATGCATAATGTGGTGATTAGTTTCCAAATGTAGCCTCCTGCGGCACAGGAGACCTTCTTGTTTTCTGTCCTAAAAAGTCTGATGGGTCTGAAATGACTCCCTATTTTCTACTAAGTGCACTGTTTACTTCTCATCCTTTCATTTGACAAGTTATTTGATTACACTTAAAAATTCACACAATGGAACCAAAATGTTTTTGTTGGAAGTCCCACATTGCAATGCTTTGTCTTTCATGGACCTGTAAGTGACATTATGTGACAATACACCTGTCGGTGAAGATGTAATAATTTATCTGAAATCTAAACTTCTTGTATCAGTACCTCCAAGCTCCATAACAGTGCAGAAAGTCTTGAGATAGGAGTTCACGTGTCTGAAGACATTCAGTCGTCTCTTCTCCGTCTGTTGCTCAGAGCTTTGTTCCTCCCTTACAGCCGACAGAGGGTGCATGAAGTCACCTGAAAAGCCTCTGTTACATTTCAAGGTGTCCTCGAACCTACTTGCTCACGCTGCCGTAGAATTGTTCTGTTGAAGGTATTTTAGTATTCCTTGTTGCATTTCGACGATGGCTTGCTGTTTGTAATATTTATGAGTCAGGCTGAGCAGAGTGATGAGTCAGAGTTTTTGTAAGTGCGAGGTGACACAGCAGTCTCTCAGCTGAGCACGAGGCCTCCATACTGCAGTGACAGGGTGCTAGCACTGCCATAACAGGAAAACATGATCATTCGCTCGTTACCATCATGATTTGGTGCTTTTACATACTCCATTGTTACATTTTTAAATCAAAATCCTCATAATTTCCTGTTGCAGTATTTGCTCATCAACAGCTCACAAAAATAAACTTTGACACTGACTGTTTCTTATCAACACAATAGTGAAATAGTCTGTAATTTTCTAATATAAAGGAAAAGAACAATAAACCAAGAGTAACACATGAATTGCTGTAGTTTTTAATGCCTTCACAAACCTTCCTCATAAGTTTCTTTAGCAGACAAGAATAAAACCCACTAAGAATCTCCCGTAGGACATGTTGTTCTAATGTGCACACTCTCTTAACAAACGGCACGTTTGTACCAATGGAGCACATTATTTTTTATTCACTGATCTGGGGCATGACTTGACGGACTTTGCACTTGTGACAGTTGGTGAGATTTTAAAAGAATTTAATGCATTGAGACTTAACGACTTTTATCTTGGTTGGGGGGAAAAAAAGGTGGAAAGTTCAGTGTTGTACTCCAAGTAACATGATGAGTTACCTGATAAGCTTCCTGAGTCTGAGCAGTTTCCTGAAAGCTGGTGCACTTCTCAGCTCAGCAACGTGATACACTGAATCTCTACGAGCACCAGCAGTGCCATCTGTAGCTGTCTGTGATACTATTGTTTTGAAGCGTTCTTCTTTATGAATTTCTCTATTGTCACAGTGCTTTAAACGCACAAGCAGAATGATAACCACAGTGATTACTATGGGAAAAATATACACAAAGAAAACCACCCAAACAGCTTCTGACAACCTAAAACTTAAAGACAAACAAGTAAAACAAGTCGGAAACTCACATTTTTCTTTTCGTGGTTGTGATTTTGCTGACTGTGTAAACACTCCTTTAGCTTGAACAAGAGTTCATCCTGCTTTAAGACCCCATCTGCCTTGCTGAGGATGCACCAGGCATGATTTAAATAAATGCTAAATGTGATGTACAGCAAACAAATTGGATCCATTGCTGTCGGTAAACTTTTTTCATGCATGGCAGCGTTGGTCTGTTGGTCAGTTGACCACTTTGGTCCAGACTAAAATATCTCAACAAGTATTCGACGGATTGCCATGACATGTTGTAAAAGTGAAGTCTACTGACTTTTCTTCTAATGCCACAAAAAAGGTTGACATTTTTGTTTTTTAGTGAAATGTCTTGACAGCTATTGAATGAATTGCCATGAGGTTCGATATTGATATTCTCGGGGTCCAGAGGATGAATTGTAACAACTCTGGTGATCCTCTGAGTTTCCATCTGGTGCCATCATGAGGTCAAAATTTAAATGTGTCCAGTACTTTGGATCATGACCAAATATCTGCAAAACTAATGGCATTCCCATCAGCCTCAGCTCTCAGCCTCAGTTATTATGTTGACATACTGAGCTAAGATGAATATGGTAAACCTTGCCTTCAAAACATCTGCATGTTAGTCTTGTCATTGTGGGCATGTTAGCATGCTGACGTTAGCTCAAAGCACTGCTGTGCCTGGGTACAGCCTCTCAGAGCTGCTAACATGGCTGTAGACTCTCAGTCTTGTTAAATTGAATTCTCCTTGCTAAAGCTGGTTTAAGGTAATCCGATCCTCTTAATTTACAGACACACAAGTTTTCTCATCTGACCTCAGTTTTAGGTGTTGTAATGTTGTTGGTGGCATTTTTAATTAGTGTGTTTATTTGACTTGTGCAGAATCATTGGTAGAGGCTTGAAAAAGATGAACTCCTAAATCAATAATATATCAGGTAAAGTGAGTTTTTATTGGCTTGTACTTCGCTATAATACTGGTTGTATTGATCAATTCCTCAATAACATGAGCTTTATTATCCCAGCGGAGGAAAGTTTGGTCGCAGCCACAGTTTAAACAATATAGACATACAGTGCAGATTAAAACATGATGTTTAAGATGCAGTTATGACAAAGTATATCAGAGGCAGAATGCATCCTTAAATAGATTTTTCCCTGTATTTTAGGAGTGTGCAGTTTGGTTTGTATCAGCTTGTGTACAAACAGGAGGTGATGAGATTTCTACTGGTGCAGTGATGGCGTGTCTGGTATCTCATCTACATTTCAAGTGGCCATCAAGTTATCTAGTTATCTGCCTTTCACATCTTGAGACAACAGAGCGATAACGTCATGACGGAAGAGCGATGTGTAAGGGAACTGATGTGTGTCTGGCAATGTTTAGAGAGGGCTGCACTACCATGTTGGAAGAATGACAACAAAGGAAAACGGTGATGTTGTTAACATACTCTGCTGCCATAAACCAAACATTACTGTGTTGGTACACTGCAAAAAGTCACCTCTCAAAAACAAAAAAAAAGCACTAAAATGAGGGATATATTACTTGAAATAAGCAAAATTATCTGCCAACAGAACAAGAAAATTTCACTTGCCAAGATTTTCTAAAACAAGTAAAAATATCTCGTCTCAAAAAACCCACAAGTATCTTAAAACCAGTACAGCAACACTAAAAACGAGTGCATTTATCTAGATATAAAGAAGATTTAAGAATTATTTTCTCAACATGTAGGAAAATGTGCTTGAATTTAGCAAATGCTAGTGCCATTGTCTTTTTTTTCATGTTTTTGAGAGGTGACTCTTTGCAGTGTGAAGAGATGATAAGTATAAAGATGCTTGAAATAAGAAATTCTGACTTAGATTAAGGAGTTTTGTACTTGTCACCTTTATAATTCTGGTAATTCTCATAGTTTCAAGCATTAAGTTACTCAGAACCAGTAAAAAAAAATCTCACTAACAAGTTATAATATCTCATTAAGATAATTTAAGGACAAAAAAGCTTGAAACAAGTGAAATGCTCGAACATAAAAGCTGCCTGGTGAGAGAAAATATCTTGGCAGACAAAAAAACAAGTATATATTGCCTTGATTTAAGATATTTCATCTTACTTAGATTTCACTTTTTGCAGTGAAGGTCGTTCAAAAGGAGATAATAGGAATGTCTTCTGTAACAGGCAGGTTGTTGATCCTACAGGTGTTCTCGGGGAGGAGCGGGAGAGACTTTTACAGAGTCTGATTTATGTTTTGTAGTGTGGTGTGAAAAACAGGTCTGTCTATTGTAACTGTTGGTAACCACTCTCTGGGCAAATAAAAGCCCTCTGCTGGTGTGTTCACCTTCTTCTCGGAGGTGACTGTGTTTGTCACTTTTGTTTGAAAGCTGTTTGACCAGTTGACAAGTTCGCTTTTGCTTCTGTTTGTGTTTTTGGGCTGTGATTGACGTGGTGGGCAGAAATGTACAGGATATTGTGCTGGCTGTGTGCTGCTGCACAGTTTTGAGGAAAAATGTACTGTGGAAACAAGGCTGAATATTGTTTGAGCAGCTTTTTGTCCTTTTTTTTGTGTGTTTTTTTTTGTTGGATTGCAAGTTACCTTTATTATTGATTCATCTTTTTATTGTGTCTATGATAAAGTGTGTGTGTGTTGTTAGGTGTTAGTGAAACATTTCTCAGAACCCAAAGTGACTTTTTCAGATGCCTTCTTTTGTCTGTCCAACAGTCCAAAACCCAAAGATATTCACTTTACAGTGACATCAAACACAGAAATGCAGCACATTGCTCACATTTTAGAAGCTGGAACTTTGGCATTTTTTGGCATTGACCTTGATATTTTACTTTAATTTATTATCAAACTTGTTCACAATTTATTTTATGTTGACTGACTAATTAATTAATGCACTTACACAACATTTATTAAACATTAAAGCTCCAATGATCTACTGTATATCTGTGGTGTCAGCATTCACACTAAAATACCCCCACATGTGATGAATGCATTTAAAGGGAGCTGTTCTGTGCACTGAAACATGATTTTTTTTTTCCTCCAATATTTTTTTCCCACCACAATCCATGAATCAGCAAGTGCAGTGTGAAACTGGGTTGTCTGCACTTCAAGGTAAAACGGAGAAAAGACTGAATTCTTTTCTGTCTGAGGCCTAGATTCAGTCACTTTGATCATCTTTCCGTACTCACCCAGCTGAAAACAGCTGAAACGTCCGTCTGCAACGCTCTTTTTCCCCTCCTCCTCCTCTTCCTCCTCCTCCTCCTCCTCTCCTTACGTTTTTTTTTACTGGGAAAAACAAGAATGTGGCTCTCTTCTGAGCTGGAATTCCTATTCTTTTTGGTGGATTCTTCCCTTTTCCATACAACTCTTGTTTTGTAGTTTAGTATTGCATATGTTTTCTGTACATGTATGGGTGGATGGATACGTAAAAAGTGCACTTTTTAACAGATTAGCATCATGCTCAGTTCAGTCAGATATATACTAAGCTCAGTGAAAGATGGATTGGTACTTTTATCCAAGTTGTAAAGCTTTCGTCACCTAATATTTTTACTAATCTTTCTGTTTTGAAAATTACATTAAAAGCAGATTTCTGCTTTGAAAAGATCAACACCCTTTGCATCCACCTTTGTAGGTATCCTTCCTTGAAGTGGCTGAAGAGATTTATGTCAGAATTTATCAGTATGATGGTAAATGAGGGAAAATAGGAGCCTTTTATATAGCAACTTTCTAAAGCAATGTTGCATACTTCATGAGATGATGAAAGAGCAGTAAAAGGTCTTATACAGCAGTTGAATCATAGGAAACACCGTATTGGAGCTGGACATTATAGAAATTCAACCAACAGAAGAGCAACATAAAGAGAACAATGGTTGGAAATGGTTGGTAGATTAATTGGTAAGTCCAGTTGAGGAAAAAATGAGAACATTTTGACAACGCCTCGAACTGGGGACATTGTGGTTACATGGTCAGTGCCTCAAACCGCCACTCCACCAAGATGAGTTTTTGATTTTAAACATAATTAACAAACTAATCGGTAATGTAAATGACCATGCAGCCTTACCTTTATGGGTTTGCACCACAACAGGTATCATTGGCTGAGCTGTACGCCACATCACCAAGTATTAGCACAAGTTACTGCAATATTCGCACAGTTCTTGGATCTCAATTTGTATTCTGTGCGCGTGTCTGCTAAACAGGATTGTCACAATTACTGATGCACCCGTCTGATACACTGGATCGTTATCCGAGCCAATAAGATTATTAAACGGACATGTTACTGGCTAAATGTGACTGATCCATATTGAATATTATGTCATAGTCTATGTGGTTTTCCAACAGTGCTACAAGCCTAGAAGAGTGTTGGTGTATAGATGCCCCTTACTTACTTATAGTAGTGTTGTGTATTTAACGTAGAGGAGTCAGTGGAGTATACAGACTTTAAATAGAAAAATAATAAAGAGCGCTGGTATCGGATTGGTACTATTTTCTCGGCTAAAACCTTGAGTTTACTTATCGAAGTCGGTATCAGCGGAGAGAAGTGTGATCGGTGTATCACTATTTGCAATTTAGTGTCACTGCCAAGTTGATATTACACCATATATTCAGTTATACTATATTCAGCATATTCAACATGGCAGATAGTCCTGCTCTTTTTGTGTAACTTTAATGAATTTCTCCTGTTATTCAGCCACCTTGTGCTCTAAAATGGGAGCAGGGTCATGTACCAGGGCGCAGGTGTTAACCCTTTCACACTGACGACAAACAGTGCTGAAAGCCTGGCATAAGTGTTAGCCACATTCTCTAATTTTGCTTGCTGTTTATAGCCGTGAAAGGAAGCGGCTGCATTGATGAGACTGCAGTGCTCACGGTCTATATTCGTGACAGAGAGACAGACACTGTGTGTGTGTGTGTGTGTGTGTGTTGCTTAGTTGTGAGGCAGTATTATTGATTCATAGGCGGTGTGATTGCAGGCAGCCTCCCTCAGCTGTGTTCGGTCGGCTTTACTGGGCTGGCAGAGCCTGCTACACTGCAGCACGTCACTGGAGGCTGCGTGTGTCTGTGTGTACGTGTGTGCACTTGAGTGTGTATGTCTGAGGAGGCTGTATGAGAGACTGTGTGTTCGCACGAAGGAGAGACAGACCGTGTGTGTTTGTGTTTTTTTTTATTTTTATTTTTTTATGCATGTAGTCATCCATGTAAGCACATTGAGCCGTGAAGCATGTGGATGTGTGTTTGCGTCCGTGTGAGTGTGTGTAGGTGTGTGTGTGTGTGTGTGTTTAAGAGGGGCTGTTGTAAGTCATGAACGTGTATGTAGTCAGTCATGTAAGCACATTGAGCCATGCAGTGTCAGTGTGGGAGTGAGGGAGAAACTCTTGTGTGTGTGTGTGTGTGTGTGTGTGTGTTTGTGTAGTCAGTCATGTAAGCACATTCAACCATGACGTGATGCCACTATGTTGTGTGTGTGTGTGTGTGTGTGGGCTGCAGTTGCTCCGTTGTTGTGGAGATGGATGGCGGCAGCTTGGGTCATTACTGAGCCTGAGTTAGCTTATCGGCTAATTTTAGCTTCTAGGTTACCCGTAACTGTGTCTGCCGAGGGGTTTTTCTGTACGAGGAGGCAAAGCAAGTGAACATGGATCGAGGTGAGCGTGGAAATTGTTTCTTTGTTTCTTTGTATGTATTAAAAACCCTTTTGCATCATCTTTTAATGCATCATCTGAGGTGAAAGATTGACATGTAAACAAAGGTTATGAGCACCAATGTTCAAACGTGATGAGGACGTGTGATACGTCTAAACTCCACATGATGTCCTGTGTGTCTTTTTGTCTTTTTAAAAGGTATACGCATCAGTGCATCCCACTTCCAAATTAGTTCTTCTTTTGGTAAATGATTAGTAAAGGAGAGCAATGTGGGCAGAGCAGCCAAAATGAGTTGTGATTGAATCTCATGTGAGTTGTTTTATTTGACTGAAGACTCCAACAGCACAAGAAAGTGAGGATTTTTTTTTGTTCAGCTCCTGAAGAAGAGTTAAAATGTTAAAAGATAATTCTGGTTTATGTCAATCTGGTGTATTTCTCATATATGAGGATATTTTGACTCAGTGGGTCGTGCTAACTTTTCACTCGCCACCCCTGTTGTAGAGATTCGGGGAAACGAGGACTCGCGCAAAATAACACGGGGCAAGCTGCGCGAGCCTCCTACAGCTTTCCAAATAAACATGATATTTTTATTCTTTTCAAACGCTTGTCTCTGAGTCTGACCGAAAATAAACACAGAAAGTAGCCGCCTGGAAGGTTTGTTTACATGTGTGAGGCTAACTTGTACTGTGTTTGTACTCTCTTCTAAGGAAACTACTTTTCTAATGCAGAACTCAATGCTATGGCGGATTATCTGGTGGACTATTATGAGAACGATTGTAAGTCGTTTCACTTTGGTGGGCGACCATATTTATTCGAACATGAGCGCTCAGAAGAGTAGCTAAATCAAATGGAAGAGGAGACATGAAGGATGGAGGCAGAGGCAGAAAGGCCACGGGACCGTCTCGAA
>NTHP01000560.1:261462-286855 GCA_003416845.1 Oplegnathus fasciatus | reverse complement strand
AAACCAACTGGCGAGGAGGCCGTTGAGCTTGCTCTGCGTGTCTCTCTGTGTGTGTGTGATTCATTGAGATGATTCCTCATACCTGTGTGAGAAGCAGAGTCGGTCAGCGCATCTGCATTTGCCTCACGACACAAGGCAGTCATACTCGTTCTTACTGCATTAAACAGCAGTTACTAAAACACGCATGCACCTGCTCCACGTCTCGCGTACGCCGGCCATACATCAGCATGACGTGCACACACTTTTTGCAGACAAAAATACGCACCCCACATGAGGATTTGCATGTAGACACAAACACGCGCAGACTCAGTCACTCAGTCAGTCACTCCACATTGGCCTGACCTGGCGAGCTAGTCCCTCCACAGTGTGCCTGCTCCCTGTTCTCTGGTTTCTAAATACAGTCAAGAGCATCAGAAAGGGCCACAGCCAGTTTTAGACCCTTTATCACTCTCTCTGCTGTGCTGTCATAGGAACCATGCAATCATTTCTCTGACGACTTGCATCAAATACATGTGTGTACGTAGGTGTGTTGTTGTGGGGGGGGGGGATCGATGGCTTTGAAAAGCCTGTGTTGTTGCTATAGGCCCTTTGAAGAATGTCAGGCTACATTTTCATCAGCTGTGTTCAGAGCTCAACCTTGATTCAAAATTTCACATAATCACAGTAATGAGCCGGCGTTGGCTCGTTTTCAGAAACACAATCACTTCCTTTGCCAAGTGCAAAAATGTGCTACAGTTTGTGGCGGTGACATTGGTACGGAAACATACGGACGACGTACAGTCTCTCCCATTACATACAGATGGACGGAGCCCACGAGCAGCAGTGTAAAAAGGCAGTGCAGGGCGTACAACAGACGGTAGACGATGCTGTACGTACTACTGTATGTATATTAAACACTTTGACAGCTGCTGGTCGATACCTGTTTATGCATCTCAAGCCAGGCTGCCAGTCCTGATTAGTTGATTGCTTTTTGTTTTTATGTATGGTGTTTTATATACAAGAGGCAGCACACTGTATCATTAATTGATGAATTTGATGTGTGTTTAATAGTAAAAGCTGCAGCACATTTTGTACCGCAGTGGATGGGAAGTTCATAGCTAAAATTTGATTTGTTACCACCATGTCAAGGATTTTGACTTCTCAAGGTTCTTCCTTTCTCAAAGACACCAGTGGCGATTTGTGTTTCTGGTGTTTATTAGATTTTTTTAGCCTTTTTTGCAGAAAAGTGTGATTTATTTGTGATATATTTAATGTATTTTTGGGACGGATTTTCATCCAGTGCTGTAAAGGAAAGCAATATAATGATTTTTTGCTGAAGTAACATTAATAATAATTTCAGTATTTTATAGGAAAGTCCATTTTAATCTCACTGGTTTGTTTTTGCTAATCACCTTCTGTTCACTGACTGGCATTAATGCTCAGAAACATTGGTAACTTTTAGTAGCTCATAAGTAAATTCTTGTTCTTGCTTTTTCTTTTAAATGTCATTACATTTTACTGTTTGTGTTTTATTTTAATAGTAAAGTGTTACTAATACCCGTCCATATAAAGCTACAGTGAGTTTTGTCATCAACTACAATAAACCTTGATGCTGCAGGCTGTAAGAATGAGTCTCCATGTGGCACAGATGTATGATGCGACTCTCCTCTTTATAGACTGCAACTCAGACTGCTTATTGTTGTGTTTTGCTGTTAGCTCTAAATGGTCAAGTCTAGTCCTTTTATAGTGTTTCTCCACAGTTCATGTCATGTGTCACAGAAAACGTCACGCAGGTGAAAATCGTGTTGACATGCGCATTTATATCGTAGTCAGGATATGATATTTGAATAAAACAATCTTTAGTCAGTCACCTGTTTACGTGCGGAGAGTCACATGTTATAGTTGCTGTCTTTATTCATTAGAAACATGTTATTTTGAGAACACACTTGAGTTTTTTGTCGGAGCGAATATTATACAGCGCCCTTTGTTTACAGAACAGACTGTACTGTCATTTTCCACCACTGAGTGGGCTCGTCTTCTGTCTGCCCATTTATAAATCATACCCATACAACTGCAGCTAACAGCTACATGGTGGTATTCCTGCAGAGTACAAATGCATCCCATAATCTGCAAAAACAAACAAAAACACTACCGAGCAAATCCGAGTCAGTGATTACTGTAAGGCCGACATCACCAGCACAAACACGAACATGGCCTTTAATGTAGATTTAGTGTGGCTTGTGTTCAGTAGTTTGCACCAGAGGGAACACTCTTTTAGTAGCCAAGTGTCCATCAGCAGCTTCAGTCGATGTAAATCAGACCCACTCTGCTGTCAGATTCACTCGCACACACACACACTTACACATACAAGCACACACACACACACACACACACACACACACACACACACACACACACAGTAGAACTGCAGTATCCCAGCTTATTGACTCCTGTCCTCGATACGACCTTCAGATGGGGGATAAAGGCACATTCCCCTCAGTGGTCATTCAGTATTGATCGGTTTAAAATATTGATAGTTTGGCTGATTGTTTGATTGTTACTCTATCAATACTCATTTTTTTGTTTTCAGAATAGTGGCCGCTTCTTTCCCTTTTCATGGTAGATGTCATTGTCCTGGATTTAATTTTAATTTAGGTTTCATAATGTTATGTCAAAAATGCAGGCCATATTTTTTATTTAAGTTATTGGGGGAGAGGTTGCCACAGGTTCTCATACTTTCTCCAGCAGAGGTGGCAATGTACTGCAGTGTTCATACTGTACTTGCTTGGTAATGAGTTGAAAACAAAGCCAGAACAGCTCACTTTGCTTGGGAATCTTAGGCTGTTTTAAGTTAGTTGGGAGGCTGTTTCAACATTATGATTCCCTTTCCAGCTTTTGTGTGGGAAAGAATCTGCCCTGCTGAAGTGTTCTTGAGCAAGACACCAGCTTCACACCAGTTCCTGCATGATGTTTAATAGCTGACCCTTTGCACTGACCTTCCTGTGGTGCTGCAAAGCTGAGATGGTTTCCCTGCAGGGATCAATCAGGTAGCACATTATTATTCATTATGAAGCAGGATTCATTATACACACACTCGCATTCATTCTTAGGGGAAAGTGTGAGCAGAATGCTCTCACCTTGGAATTTGATTCAATAATGCAGTTTAATGTAGTCTTCTTGGTCAGTGCTGCAGTCTGTAGTTAATTCAGCCTAATTCATTCAACAGTACCCAAACAGAGAGCTGAAATAATTGCAAAACACTGGCATTAGTTACAGTGATTACAAAAATCACTGAAGAGAAAAACTGGCTTTGTGGTATAAATAATTAAATACATAAATGAAATATAAAGTAAACAATAAACAGTACCCATGGATGTGGACAAACATCTCACCACAAATCTCCTGCTGCTCTAAAATCAAGATGCCAAATAAAACCACAAGTGAATTAAACAAATTACTCTTCATGACACAGAACATCATGAAAAATGAAACATTAACAAGATGTCAAAAATGACAGTCCAAACAAACTGAAATAACACTGAAAATGAAGTCATGGATGACATAAGGGTGCAGCAGCAAATCAAAACCAGAAAGAATTGCATTCTTAATGGAAACACTGTGAAGCGTTCATCCTGGTGCGTTTTGCGAAACTGAGGCATTCTTGGATAAAGATTCTGATGCAGCTTTCAGCCAACTGCACTGTAACATCCTGATGTCCCACAGCTGGGACAGGTGAAGCCTGCCAGGGTCAAATCATTCCGACACTAGAATTAAATGTCGGTTGTTTTTTTATTTATTTTATCCTGTAATTTTTACTTTTTAATAATGAAATGAATGATTAGGGCATTAGTTTACAAGGTATACATGTACAATGTAATGCAATCCAGTATAGCTTCCCTGAAGAAACGCCTGTTTTTGTGAAACTAAAAATAGTTGGTTGTTGTAAAAGAAGACGTGATTTGTCAGGCTGTAGTTAGTGGTGGTGTCGTATTGGATCACATTATATATATTTTTTTGCCTCACAAACATGAATGTCAGTACGGACCTCGGCCGGGCTCCAGTTCGGTACTGGGCTGTAGTGTGTTTACATTATTAACCTTTTTACTGTCCGTTCATGTCATTTGTCTGTATATTGATAATGAACTCTTTGACTTTAACTCTTAGTGAAGCATCACAAACATTGGTTTGAGTCAGGCCTTGGCACGTGGCATTGCCTCTGACTCTAGAAGAGTCTTAACTTGCATATCCAAAAAGCTGTTACTGTTTCAGAAATTTAAGTGGCTGTAACAATACCGAAGAAGTGATGAAAATTTACTTTATGCTGAATTTTAGCGATGCACCACTACAAAAACTCCTGTTTCAAATACAACAGAATTCATTACAAGCTGTTTTTTAACCTCATGGAATTGCAATCTTGGTGTACGTGACATAAAGTCACCAATGGATATTGAAGCATCTCTGCATTTTTGATTTAAATGGATAGTACTATTTGCCCACATGCTACGCTGACCTCGAGGTCCACCTACTAGTCATGAATATTTATGGTTGCAAGTATTTATGCAGACACCAGGGACTTATTATAATATCTAGCATATAATATCTAGTGCTTAAGCTCTGCTTCCCACCTAATGTCTTTGAGCTGACAACCAGGTGTAAAAATCAGAGGTTGATGGGAAGAACTGAAGTTCTCTTAGCCTGCGTGTGTTCTCCATTAGTGTTACAGATGTAGCCATGGTGGAAATCCTCCATCTCACATCTACAGTACGGCTGCAGGACTTTCCTCATGGAGATGATGCAACAGGAAAGCAGCAGTAGAGCAAACATTTTAGCGTCTATACGACTTTTGCATCTGTTAGGCAGAGTGGAAGAACGCTGTGCTGCTGAAGCAGTTTGGAGGACTTCAGGGGAACGGAGGTTGGATACTGTGGTTCACTGGTTTCAGGACGAGGACGGTGGAAACAGTGATGTCACAGACTGCCCTGAACATGGTTTGACTTCTCATTGTCTCGTCTTTGTGGGCTGGAGAGGAAAAGCACGCGCTAAAATAGAGTTTAGTCATCCTTGAAATTATGGATAATCCAAAGTAGATTTAAGTATCTCAAATATACAACCAACATCTCCAAGACTTTTCTTGATGATGATCTTTTTGGTCTTTTTAAGCTTTTATATCGAAGCAAGCAGAAGAATTGTAGTGCTGTTGGTGTTCCTGCGCAAGGGATGGCCAAAAAAGATCAAAAAATGTATGAACAAACCCACAGTTGTGACACAGCTGTGACATATAGTGAAAGTGCACAGCTACACATTATGCAGTGTGATATGACATGTTGCAGTCATATTGTGATTAACGCTGATGTGTAAAAACTGGCCTCAGAGCAATATGACACAGTTGACAGTCTCAAGGTTTAGCCACAGTCGGCCTTCATCATGTTCATTACTGTCTAAAGTCTTCAGCAGCAACATTTACTATTCTAAGCGCTGGGAATTTTCTGGGAAAATGTCTCTGCTATACAGGAAGTGATGAGTTTCATGTTTCAGTTTGTCTTTTGGTTGTGGAACAACAGCTTACTGAGCAGGTGCAGTAATATCTATTCTTAACTCCCCCGAGGACTTATGCATACGTCTACTGGGGGCCTCTCCTTTACTGGATTCATGTGAAACACTTTTGGCAGTCACATGGAAGCAGCGCTGATGTAGAACACCACCCCTTCTGCTGTCTCACACTGGCTGCACTGTGAGTAGAGGAGCTGTTGAATCATCAGCCAGAACCAGCACGAACGTACCATAAGGCTGCCTGCCCTCTGTGAACTTTAATGTTTTGTTTTGTTTGGTAAAATATATAGCAGATAATTTACTTAGTATATATTTAGTTTTAATACTCAGGGTGTCTTGGTGGTTCAGCTGTTAAGGATATGAACCATAAAGCTGTAACATCCTGTGGTTGATGGAGGAGTATTCTGCATATTAAGTTTTTAGTCCCAGCATGACACACATGAAACGGCACGTGCCCAGAATGACGGGCGCACATGATTTTTCTTCGCCGTGTTTCGCTGTTTGCGGTCCATGATTCATTAATTCCTCAATTAGGTACAAAAAAATTGAGAATTCATGTCTCAACAGTAATGTTTTTCCCTCCATTTCTTCTTCTTCCTCTCCCTCTTTTTCTCCCCCTGTAACACTTCCCTTTTCTTTTTCTCCCCTCTCTCTTCATCCTTCTCTCCCAATGTCTGTCCTTTCTCTCTCTAACTTTACCTTTTTCTTTTCTTTGATATAAACCAGAGGAAAAACGATCTCTCCCCCCTCTCTGTCTCTCACCTTCACAGGTGATAAAAAGGGATTTTCCTAGAGTTCTTGGATCTGATGATACAATCAATTTAAATAAAGGGCATTACCAACACATTTTATATATGTTATGCTAAAACCGCATTAAAATAGGCATTTAGCAATTTAGGATTTGACGGAGGCTGCAACCGAACCTGCATTAGGGCCTTATTTTGGTCACATGGCGGCAGCCTAACAAGCTGTTAACAGAACACTGACACATTATTATTATGACGTTAATATGGCAAAATGTTGCCTATTTACACATCCAACAAACATGAAGCAACATTAGCATTGAAGTACGGTCGTGTTTCTGACCACATATCGAATGTCCATTTGTCCAGTTATCACTCTCGTTTTAGCTCTGTTTTGGTCTCCACGAACTCCTGAGAAAAATGTCTGGTTCCTTAGCTGCTGAACGCTCCAGTATTTGTTCACCAGGTAAATGCTAAATTTGTCTGTCTCTCGTCTGGTGCTGGGCAAGAAGAGTCGTTTTTTTAAGAGCTTTGTTCACTGAATACAGCTGCCTGCTGCTGGAAACAAGGTTGATAAGAGAGATGAGAGTGAACCAAAACGGGTGAGCTGCGGGCCGTATAAACCAAAACATTAAACTGTAGGACCCTTTTCATATTACATATAGTCATTAGATCCATTGTTAATATGAAAATATTAGATAATAATAATAATAATAATTATGATAATAATAATAAATACTGTGACTACTCAAATAGAAGCTGGTTGCTAATCAAAGCCTAGTAAAGACACTGAGTGGGGGTGGAATTACTGGTATAATGACACAGAAATGCTGTTTTCATTCACCAGTTAATTCTATTCCCTTTTACTTTGCCATTTTTTTTAGATCAGTGTTAATCCACTCTCAACGAAACTCATCACTTCCTGCAGATGTTTCACATTAAAAGCCTACCAGGAAAGGGTGGGGTTATGCCCTTTTAGCTGCTTGAAAGCTTTTAATGTGAAACATCTGTGCAGGAAGTGTTCATTGACAGTAGCTCAATAACAATTGGGGAAAAAATGGTAAAATAGATATAGCTGCAATTAATTGGTCAATGAGGACAGGATAATAATGATAAACTTAATTTATGGCACACTTTTCTTTTTCAGATGTTCACTGGTCTCCTGAAGCACACGCCACCTCCGGCCTCCGCTGCAGCAGCCTCCTCCTCTGCCTCGGACCAAAACAGCAACGCACAAACCACAGTTCCCACAATCCCACGGGGACACCTGGTCGTGGGCCCCAAGGACCAGCTCCGCCTCCTCACTCCCGTGGGCAGCACGGCGACGTCCAATCACTGCGCGGTGGCCGGGGCCCACGCCGCTAAGCACTCCGGGGGAGCCCCGCGACCTCCTTCCTCCCTGAGTGAGGAGGATGATGGAGGAGGAGGAGGCAGGGTGAAGAAGAAACGAAAGAAAAAGGACAAGAGAGAACGGGAGAAAGGAGGAGGGGATGGGGGGGAAAGGGAAAGGGAAAGCAGCAAACCAAAGAAACGAAAGGAGGAGAAGGAGGCGACAATGGTCACACTGAGGAAGAGCAAGGAGCCCAAGGAAGGCAAGGAGCGAAAGGAGCGGAGGACCAAGGGGAAGGAGAGCAGGAAAGAAAGCAGGACAGAGCTGAAGAATGTGGCAGGGGGGAAAACGCCAGCCCCCGGACCAGCTCAGGTGCCTGTTAAGGTGCCTGGCAAAAGAGGAAGGAAACCGAAGGTCAAAGTCCTACCTCCTGTACCCACGAATCAAGGTACGCAGAGTGTTTTCTCAGTGTGTGTGTGTGGGTTGTCTTTGTGGTGGGTGTCGGAGTTTGTGTGTATGCGTGGAGTGGAAGGTGCAAGGTGGTTGTGTGGGAGGACGTTGTGATGTTCATCTAAACACAGAGTTCTGTTTTATTTTTAGGTTGTGTTGAAACAATTAGCTGGTCAATCGATCAGTCGATTGCTAGAACATTTTCAGGATGGATTAATGTCATTTATCAAGCACAAAATGACAAATATTTACTGGTTCACTGCACTGTTCAGATGCCTTTCTCTGTTTTATAACCTTGTAAATTGCATGTCTTTGGGTCTTGGACTGTTGGTCTGGGATATTGTGATGGCTATTTTTCACCATTTTATAGGTGAGGCAATTATTCCATTAATTCAGGACAAACCACTCAATGATGAAAATAAATAATCGGTAACAGCCCTGTTTTTAAAGTTATAGATCTGTTATGTTATCCTGGGTATTAAAGAGGTTTTCACAATGTTTATCCATTCTATATATTTATATTGAACCTGAGAAAAAAGCAGAGAAATGAAAAACCTTGAAAGGAGTAATACCAAATATGAATGACTGAAACTGGTGTCATGTTTAAATTCCTTTTAAATACTGCCAGATTACTTAAGTCATGTGACATAAGAATGTTTGTTGTAGCCTCAGATGCCCCTAAACCAGGGTGAACCTCTGCTGCATTTGAATATTTGGTACATTGAATTCAGACTGACGTCCGGTAGTACAACAGACGTGTGTTTGCGTGTTTGTGTCTCTTGTGTTGAGTCAGCAACCAAAGAAAAAAGTGAAAAGTGTAGTCTCACAACAACAAGCATTGAAGCTGGAACATTTTAGCACTAATTGGAAGGCACAGATGATGACTGTTCTGTTCTTAAATGTCCTTAAATCATGATCAGACATGTCGGGGATAAATGAATCTTATTATAATATGATTGCTGGATTTAATTAAGGCAGAGTATGCGTGCTTGTGTGTGCGCACGTATGTGTGGGTGGGCGAATTAGCGGTCTTTTAAAGCCTAAAAACAGATTTCTTGTGCGAATCAAAAAATTGCATCAATGCATGTTTGAAGATATTAAAACATGTAGAATAATGGAATATATGAATTGTATGAATTATACATGTATTATTACATCGGCTAAAAGCTGTAATGCTTCCATACATTGAGAGAGTGATCAGATTTGTATAGTAACTGATATTTTTCCACATTTTCTCCACCATTTTTTGAAGAAAATCTCATGAAATGCTTCTCAATAGAGACACTCCTGCGTGACTGCATACAGCATGCTGGTGTTCACTCTGTAGTGGGACACAAAGATGTGAATAAAAGTTACGTACAATCCCCACAGAGAAGTGTTTTCTCCCCGTTGTGGAATGGCCGATACCCCTGTATTACTCTCACTGCCAACTCCAGTGTTGGCCTGTTTTCAATATTAAATAAATGAACTATTATGAAATAAATCGTCACATGAATAAATTGTGGAAACATATAAATGACTTATGAAATGAAAAGAAATGATCAAAACTCAACTCATTGTTATTTCATCCTTCTTATTTTCGTAACAGAATTTTATAGGACTTTCTATAGAACTTTTTATTTTTCACATCCCCTGCCTCTTAAGTTAGCAAGCTCAACAGCTGCTATCGAAATTAGCCAGTTAGCACCTGTTAGCTAGAGCAACTACAATGTCAAAGTAATTCTGAATCGGCCATCTAGCTGCGTATTTAGTTACTCAGCATCAAAGTGAAGAGACGGTGTTAACGGCAGCAGCTAGCTAATGAATTGAGAGTTACCTCGGCAGAGATTTCATTCTAAAGATGTTGTTCAGAGAAAGACACAAAACTCTGTGAAGATTAGACAGACAGGCAGGTGTTTGTTTACAGCAGCAGCAGCCTCTAGTTGGTTGATTCTGAACAATGGTGGCATTGTTGTTGCTCTAGCTAACAGGAGCTAAATTTGGTAGCAGTTGTTGAGCTTGCATGTGACTGTCTGAAAGGTGAGAGGTTTGGTGGCTGTCATGAAAAGCGACATTATGAAATAGAGTGTTTCATTAAGAAAAGTGGCTTTGTGAAATAAAACTTGACATGAAACATGTTAAAAATGCCATGGTCAAGAAAATGGCAAAAAAAATGGCATTTTGAAATAAAAAGGATATTCAGTTAAATCCATTTATTATGAAAATTAATGATGGAACAACATTTCAAGTTGAGTTTTAATAATTTCTTCAATTGTTGAACATTTTGGGGCTCCCTTGGCTTGGGGGAGACAAACACGTTCTGC
This sequence comes from Oplegnathus fasciatus, assembly GCA_003416845.1. Taxonomy (NCBI): domain Eukaryota; kingdom Metazoa; phylum Chordata; class Actinopteri; order Centrarchiformes; family Oplegnathidae; genus Oplegnathus; species Oplegnathus fasciatus. The sequence goes on along the minus strand of NTHP01000560.1, from coordinate 276,500 downwards.
TTTGTGTCAACATCAGTCAGTATACTGGAAAAATGATGGGAAATCTGAGGTCCAGGTCACGAATGGCTGAAGTCACGTTGAAAGTGTCGCCAAGCCCTAAAGAGGATCTTGCTTTGGCTCACTCGTGTTCATGTCTTCTCATGTTTTTCACTCCCCTTTCCTCCAACAGCACCTCCTCATACCCCAGGCCTCCACAGTAAGGGCCCAGGGCAGGTCCACGGCAAGAACCATGGCCAGGCCAACAGCAAGACCCCTGTCCCCACAGCGCCAAAACAGAGAGGCCGCAAACCCAGGTAAGACCTTCCAACTGGCCAGCAATTCATGAGAAGAGGGCAGAATGGGAAATTATTTAGAAGAAGACAGTGGAAGAAGCTGTGCTAGAAAAACCCTAGAAGTGGACACTGATGGAGTAAGGCAAGCAAGGCGGCAGTAAACCTGTCATCTGCAACAAATTATGCAGTTCTACTCTGGGCAACTTGTAACAAATAATTCACTTTAAGGCTATTCAGTGTTTTTCTGCTTCTGCTGGGGAGTCAGAAAAGATGGGAAGAAGAGTTTTATTCAGACCCAGGACAACATGGATACATCATGTGCTTTGCACCTTAGAAAAATGAGCCACTAGAGTGAAGCTTGGATTTTGTAGCTTTGGAAACGACTGAATTGGCTCCCCTTTTTTGTAAATTGCATCTGAGATGTTGCGTGTGATGGATGAACAAAGAAATAGATGAGGGCTACTTTTAAGACCTGGAAACTGAGAGGGGACTGAAAAAAGGCTTTATTTTACGTATTTTTCACTATTTTCTGACATTTCATGGACCAAACAGTTAGCTACAAAGATAATCTGCAGATTAATCTGATAATGAATACAATCGTCAGTTGTAGCCCTACCTGTAACTAATTTTCAACTGCATACCAAACCTTAATCATCTCAAGGTTTATGTCTAAACTCAATCTCCTGTTTTGGCAAACCCACAGCGCTTCTGCCCAGGTGTTTCTAGCCCTCGTGGGATCCATAATTTAAACAAAAACAGACACACTGACACACTGCTTGTCTTCTTTCAGTAGTTTTTTGTTTTTTTTTTACAAAATAAGAGAGAAACGATATGTCTGTTGATAGTTGTCACCCTTATGCCCTCGTCTGTCCTCCTCTGTACCTTTCTTGTTTTGTTTCTCCCCTCTGTCTTCCCCAAATTGTTCCCTTTTCCCTCTTTTCCCTGGAATTATTTTCTTTTGAGCCTTTAACAGATGAATAATTCATCTCTTTATCTTTCATATACCTTTTTTTTTTCATCTTAGTTTAACACATATTAAACACGAATATCCATAAAAGGAATACCATTTAATGTTCACTGCCCACAGTGGCTTATAGAGGGTGGCTTTCTCCGAGTTGAATCTGTTTAAGTCAGTAGATTATTACAAATTAGATTGTGTGTGTGTGTCTCTGGGTTGTTGCTTTGCTCCAAAGTAAAATTGCTAATCTGAAGACCACATTAAGAGAGAACACTCTTCATATATTTTCTTTTTTAAAATGTCTTCAAATTAAGACGAATAATTGTGATTATGGTTATATTCTGAAGCATACACATATCATAAAGTAACTCAAACAGACATCCTGACTTCCTGAATTACATTCGTGCAAAGGTGAGATGAATGACTTAAATTCTGCAGCAATTTGTGTGTGGATGTGTCAGGGCAGGATACCAGAACAGGATACCAGTCGGGTTGTGGCTGAGAGTCTGAATTCACAGAGAGACTGAAAAGAGACAAGTGCAGATCTGAAATATATTTCTGGTTGACAAGTCTGGTGTTGTCAAGAGAGAGAGAGACGTTGAGACAGGGTTATGATACTACATTGTGGAAGAGAGAAAGGAGGCTGATGTGAAAGAAAGAAAGAAAGAAAGACAGTATTCTCTGGTGGAAGGAGAGATTTAACTATAGTTTTGTGATTGAAAGAGTAGGAAGAGGAGAAAGGGAAAGGCGTTAGAAATAAAGTGTGAATAAATGGAAGAAGAGAGAAGGGATGAGTCACTGATGTGAAGTTAAGAAAGGCAACAGCAGACTGATGAGGGAACGGGAGAGAAAAGTTACTGATGAGTGTTAGAGGGAGAAAAGAAGTGCCGACAAGAATAAAAAGGGATGAAGGTAATGGAGAGAAGAGAGATCACAATCACCGCTGTGAAAAAGAAAGAAAAGAGAGACAGAGAGAGAGAGAGAGAGATGGGGTTTAGTGAGGATGAGAAAAGATGAGAAGCAACAGAGGTAATGATATGAAAGAAAAGAGTACTGATAAGACTGAAGGAGAGGAGGAAGATAGCTAAAGAGCTATGGATGTCAGGAGAAGAAGGAGTACTTGTGAACTTCACTGACTCAGGGTCATTTCCAGGTCGGGCTCTCGTATCAGGTCCTGTTTTGTTCGGATAACACCAGTCACAAGACGATTAGAAAGTCCTCATGTGGTAGTTTTAATTCCATCTTAATCTTTTGCTTTGTCTTTTGTCACTGCTCACTTTGGCAGAGTTTTAGTGCGAGAGAGAATACCGCTAACTGGGACAGGAGAATCATCTTTTTTGCCCCTCTGATCACAGTTGCCAGCGCAGTCCTGAACTCACCGCTCACTCTCTGCAGTTCACATGCCGGCTTCATTTTTTAAAAGAAGAATATGACTTCTCAGGGGTCGATGGTTACACGCTAAAGTCGGTGGTAGGGGGAACTAAGCAATCAGTTAGGGTTAACTGGTTATTTTCCCAAATCTGCTCTATACTGTGTTTAGATGCCGTACTTTTCAGACAGTCTGATGAATAGCAATTTAAAGATGTAGCCACGTCTTACTGTACTACAGAGCCTGGCAGGTGTCATGGAGGAAAACAAATTAATCATTTGTTCTCAACTTAATGAAATCTATGCACGTAATGTCAAACAAATGTTATTTTATACAAAATATCCATGTAGCCTTTGTGGCAATATGAAAGACATTATTAATTTACTGTATGTCACCATTGAGGGGAAAAAAAGTGGTCTGCAGCCCTTAAGCAGGAGATACAGTGAACGCGTGATGGAGGAGTGCAGATTGGACTACTGTGTTGTGCTTTGCACTCCTGCTTTTCTGTGTAAAAATCTTAAAAGCTTCAGACAAATCATTTCAATTGATAAAACATTAATGCTTAATGTTTCTCAAGTTTAAACCAACTAATTTATTAAAAATATTGCTCACTGTATATATTAATACAAATTTATTCTGAAAAAATGACTCTGTTTTAATAAGTAAGGCGTCTTGTCTGTTCTCCAAGGGGAAATGGGGGAGATTTGAGTTTGTTGATGAGCAGGACTGCAGGGGAGTGGGCATGAGCTAACTAGTGTGCAATTGTGGGCGACTGCAAATGAGAAACTGAAATAACTTAACATTATTTAGTACTTGTTTTATGTGATATAATTCTTTGTATATATGTAATACTGTGGCTTAGCACTGATGTGAGGGGAGCTGCAGTTGCAGACGGCGTGCATGACAGCAGTATCCTGAATGGGGTCAAACGTGGGATCGAATGCATGTTCAGCAAAGTGAGTCATATGTGGGTCTCCTGTATAAAAGAAGCATGAATTGACAACAAATCGCTTGTAGAGAAGCGGGCACATGTGATGTGGATGATGTGCACTTGTGTCACACCTTCACAGGGCCGCTCAGCCTCTCTGTGATTGGGTTTGAGGGTTAATCAACGTAACATAGTTTGTCTCAGCACAGAGCTTAATGTCACACAGAAAAAACAGGAAACAGAAAAGACAATATTAGGATAAAATAAAACTGTTGATAATACATTTTCTTCTACAGTGTGCTCTCACACACATGCACCTATGCACCTGCATCTATTATTTTTAGGGACAGATTTAGATACAGTAAAAATTCCCTTTGCAAGTTTTTTTTTGAGTCCTGATTAGTTCTGCTTTCTCTTTGTATATTTTTATTTAAAAAGAAATATTATAAGATAATGAATGAGTTTATCAAATGCCTACCAAAATCATACCCTGCTCACTCGTTTCACTCGGAAATACGTCACATAACGTAAGCTAAAGATGCTCTCACTTTCTGCCATATCACTTTCTTTAAGAAAGTAATCTTTCAGTTAATTTTGCCATAAATATGCAAATTACTCATTACATCACCACCTCCATAAACCTGTTGTAAGCCAGGAGACACACTGGTTTTTTCTTGAGCTCCCCTGCTCTAATTTCCTCAACCAGTCTGTCGATTCAAACTGGCAGCCTCCTGGTCCAAAGCGTGCTCCAGTCTTGTGGCCATCATTTCACCAGCTGGTTGGCCTCGCTGATTGGCCAGCGGTTGTCCTTTGTCTCGGTGATCAGGAAATAACGCTAGAGAGATTTGAACAAGGATAGGATATTTGTTTCCGATATAACTGTCTCCACCAGCCCTCTACGAATCCTCAGGGAGCAGTAGTAGTTTGCAGCCTCTGGCTAGGTGAGAAAATGCTGCTGCAGGCTACTAGAGCTGCTAATTACTCATCAGAATTCTTCTTCTCCCAGAGATCCTGGCGCAGCGCCCGTGGAGAAGAAGAAGAAGGGAAAGAGGAGAAACCAGGAGCTGGCTGTCCAGGAGGGGGCGGAGAGTGACGATACTACCTCAATGTCAACCCTCAACATGGGTGGAGAGGACAGCCAAGACCCCCTGGATAACGCGGTGAGTGGACAGAAACGGAGTGGGCTATATGGAATGACTGGTGTAAACGTATATCGTGATAAAAGGTGATGCGAGTGACATTTTAGACTTCAGTTTTACATGATAACTGTTGAACAAACTGGTAAACAAGCCAGACCATTATACCAAAAGCATGAAATGTTGAGGCAAAGATCCCTTCTAATATGTTGTGACAAGTAGCAGCATCCTCTCTGCGACAGGAAGCAGATGGAGTTTTGGGAATCACAGTCTCGTAAGAAAAAAACAGAAACGGCAAGTTGTTCCTGTCCCAGAGATATCAAGGTGTCATGATTAATTTGACAACTAATATACTTTTTAATAATCTTGCATAGGGTGACTGGTATTATAATGTTGATGTTATGCTGCACTTCAAACATGTTTTTTTTTTTCATCACATCTGTTGTAATAAAAATCCTCATTATGTTCCTGAACATTTAATTACCCGTTGTGTTCTGTTGTTAAAGGGCTCACCTGCATGTTCAGTTCAAAAGAATACATTAAATAGTTAAGTAGCAGCAAATGGTGAAACTTCCATGACATTTTATTCTGATTTTCCTCCATCTTTCTCTTTGTATTTCCTTCCTTCCTCCTTCCTTTCTTCCCTGTTCTCTTTTTTTTATCATATCCCCTGTCTGCCTTCCTTTATTCTCTCCGCTATTCTTCTGTCCTTCTTTCCTACCCTCACTCAACGCTTTCTGCTCTTTCACCTTAATATCTCTTCTTTTCTTCTTTCCATCTCACTTCCCCTTTCCTCTCTTCTTCCTGTCACACGTATTATTTCCTCAATTTCTTCACTTCTGGAATGTCTTCCCAACTGTCTTCTACTCCTCCTCCATCCTTATTCTTCCCCAATTCTTCCTCTCTTATCTCACCTTCCTCCTATTCTTTAGAAGCGGCGTTCGGGACGTCAGGTCAAGAGGAGGAAGTATAACGAGGATTTGGACTTTAAGGTGGTAGACGATGATGGAGAGACTATCGCAGTTCTTGGAGCCGGTCGCATCTCAGCGCTCAACGCCACCGCTTTGGCGTGGCAGGCTGAGGTAAGGAAGGACACAGACTACCTCTCTTTGTTGCTTTTTTTCTTCTCTCTTCCTTTTTTCTCTTTATTTCAGTTTGTCTTCTTGTCTCCATCTTAGTTTTAAAATGCACAAGTAATATAATAATATAATAGTAGTATCCAGGTATTGAATAGTGTTATAACCCTGGCTCAAGGGAAGCAACATGAAGGAAGAAAACAAAGTTGGATAAACCAAATTTTAGGTCTATTAAGTAAATAAGAGAAAACAAAGAATAAACGAAGTGGTGTGGAGTCTGAGGCTGAGAGAGAGAGAGAGTGTGGGAGATGGAGGAAGGGCCTTTTGTAGGTGGATCAGGTGCCACTGATTAGATTGAAGGAATTAGTTGATTGGGAGCTTCCTGAAACAAAGAACAAAAAGAAACACACAACATAGTACTCTCACTATATGAATTTGGTCGATTTAAATGCTAACTTAGTGCAGAACAGCAATTAGATTTGCTAAAGCAGTCTAATACAGCAACCTTGCCGTAGATCCTAACTTCATGAAGGTTATAATGTTCAGTTTTGTTGAAACTGTTTAGAGAGGTTTTGATTAAATTTTATGGTCATTTTGAAGGCTGTTGGATTGTATGCGTCATTGATATGAACAGGATGGACGAACTATTACCTCTCAGTATGATACATTATCTGATAATTATCGGCAAGGTTTCGTGTAAACACGTTCTAAATTATGTGAGGCGCTTCTGTGAATGCGTTGTTCAGATCCTTAGTCTTTATTACACTGCTGCTGCATGAACACAGACTCTGTGAACTGACCTTCATACTTGCAGGCTGCTAATCTTTTCTGTCTTTCTCTCCCTCAGGAACCACCTGAGGACGAGGCCAACATCATTGAGAAAATTCTCTCTGTCAGAATAGCGAAGAAAGAGGTGAAGAGGAAAGAACACACACAAAGACGCACACAATTTCATGAATGAATGAAATGTTTTCTGTGGATTATAAATGTATTATGTTGTTTTTTTCCCCCTCATTCTAAAATCTGCTCTCCTGCTGCTCTCCATACATTTATTTCTCCTTCCCTTAATATCTCTTTCTCTCCTCTACTCTTTCCCTCTCCCTCCCTAGACTTCATCATCAGAGGACCAAGCGGAGGAGACAGAGGAGTTTTATGTCAAGTACAGAAATTTGTGAGTCTCTCCTCATCATTTACATATACTGGCCTTTTATATGTTAGGCATTTAGCTGACACCCTAATGCTTCTATCTTTGTGCGGCTTTGCGTTACTCTGAGGACTTCTTCTTGCCTATTTTGTTGGGGAAGACTGAAATATCTCAATAACTGTTGGATGGATTGCCATGAAAATTTGGTAACAGGCCTGCTAGCGTGGCTATAGCCTCTTAGTTTTGTTGAGTCCTGAGTCCTGCATGTCTTTGGACCGTTGTTGGAAACTAAAGCACCTGAGGGAGACCCATGTGATCACTAGGGCTGTGTGTCGCTTGTTACATAGCGGCAAAAGAGGGGAAACCTGTTGAAATGAGAGTGCATTTGGCATGAGATGTGGTGAAGTATGTTTTTATTAGTCTGTATTGTTTACCATGCTGTTGGTACATGTGGTATTTTGTTTACTTGCCGGGCAGAGTTATCATTTCATATCATTTGCAAATGCAAACGGAGAGGAAACCAGGCCTACCCGGCTCAAACCAGTGATGTGCCACTTGGTTTTTAAGTGTACCCTGGTTTTTAAAAGTCCACCCAGAAAGGACAAAGGCCAAGACCCAAGGAGCTGCTTCTTTAGGCTAATCTCTGAGCCACCTGATTACAGAAAAACATCCTAATAATCATCCCTGGTGAATCTACAACAAGTCCTGGGTGCCGCCACGCACCTGTGCAGCCTCAGATGTGTTAAAAGTCACTCTCATGATTGATGAAAATATTTAAGGAGTGTCTTGACTTTGTTAGAGCAGCTTAGTTAATAGTTTTTATGACACTGATTTCTCCCAGTGAAGTTGACTTTGCGCACATGGGCTGGTCTGTTCTCCAGAGTCAGTAAAGAGCTTCTCAGCAGTAGCTGTTGAGGCAGAGCAGAGAGCTGTTCAGCTCTTCCAGCCAGTCTGGGGATCCCTGGAGACCCTCCTGTTTGTTCCAGCACTTTGTATCTTTAAGAAAGGTCCTACACAGATATGCCGTCATTATTATGATCGTAATTTATTCTCAGGGGTGATGAATAAAACATAGTGACTTTGCTTGAGTTGAATCACACTGAATGGATGTGAAGGCTTTACTTTTCCATGACTTTATTTAGAATAATGTATTCACAAATGATAAAGTTACAGAAAAGTGCCCCGAGTATATTTGTAGTGTAAAAATCATTATTATAAGTAGTTGCATCGGCAGTTTAGTAACTGCATGGCGGAAATACTATACAATGAACACAGCAGTGACATTTATGTTTCTCCATTTATAGATAGTGGTTTATGGATTAAATCATGCATGTCAAGCTGTAGCCATAGTGACAGCATTTGTTCGGCTTTCTTTCCCATCGATGATTAGGGAATTCTTTGTCAGTGCAGAGTGAGACATCCTCATTCTTCCCCACTCTGTCAGACTCAGTGATGTATGGTGCATGTATGGTGCATAAAGATAAAGATCATCGTCTGTACAGTCCGTAGGATAGAGTGAAGGGCGACACAAAACGGCACACATCATCTCTCCTGCTTGTTTAAAAACAGTATTTCTGTCTGTTCACTGACCTCAAATCTGTTTAATTTCTGTCTGGCCTGTCAGAGGGATCACATTCATTTATTTAGCTTTTTTGTGATGGGCCACTTCAGGCTTAAGACTTTTGAACTTTTGAAATTTTGAATGATTTTCACGACCTGATTATTAAATTATGCACCTTAGCTTGGCCTCAGGATCTTTTATGCACGTTGACAACATGCTTGTTTGGAGCTTATAAATCTGGTTTGTTGGCCAAGGTGAGAACAGTGCAAGTTGAACTCACTAAAAAACTGACCTGAAACACAGATTTTGGTCATCTTTCAAATGAATTGCGGTGCTGTTCTGTGTTGGATGCAGAAATGATGAGAGAGGACTGATTTGTTTACATTCCTTTGCTTGACAGTTTTTCTCCCGACATGCACGGGGCTTTATATTGAGTTGATTGTCGACAGCGAGAAGTCATGGTGTGATTGGTCTTGATTTTTTTATGTAATAAATATTTTTTCATCAGCTTTTATAACATACAAACAGGCAAACAAAAGACATATGCTCCACAAAATGAAAGTTGTGTTGATTAATTTGTTATGTGTTGCTTTAGTTCCTACCTACACTGCAAATGGGCCACTCTGGAAGAGCTAGAGAAAGATCCCAGAATCCACCAGAAGATTAAACGCTTCAGGACCAAACAGGCCCAGATGAAACATCTGTTCACCGAGGTAACAGTCAACACCATTTACTGTTTATTGTCCTTATCTACTGTTTAGGTCTGGATACGAGGCTAATCTTCTCCTTTGAGTCATGGTGGACAAGCTTGTATCATCTAACTATATATGGAGGGAGTCTCTGCCTGTCCCTCGATTATCTCGACAACCGTTCATCCGATCAACTTCACACTTGGCAAGTGTATTGCTGAAGACACAATGAAGTGCAACGTCAAGTGTGAAGTTGTTTGGATGAGCAGTTCTCGAGAAGCAACACCGGAGCCCAAGCAATCGGCCCGTTCCGAACAGGCACGTTTTGAACGGACACCGCACTAGTGATCCTGCAAAGCCATTACCAAAGCCATTTTGCCCGTCTCAAAGTGATTAGGAAAATGTAAACATGATTACTTCACGTATATAATGAATGGGCCACACTGTCTGATAATTCACAACACGTTCATCCAGTGGTGCTGCAAAGTGTTGAAAGTCCTATAAAGGTCAAGGGGTTAACTCCAACATGCTGTAACCAAGGCAACATTACTTCATGGTAGCGTACCTTGTCAGTCTTCATTGTTGGCTTCTATCAAAGCTTTTCAGAACAAATGTTAAGGGCTAAGAGATAATCGAAACGTATTCTCTCTCCAACAGGAATCAGTAGAACTTATGGGAGATGGGGCTCAAATCTTGAGAAATGTCAAGTCAGTTTTATTTATGTGGGTTAAAATCACCAGGTTGTATCTTTTAAGGGTCAGTTTTTGGTCATTATAGAGCTTTTTGCTTATTTTTCTTTCTTTGCACAGACTATTGCTTTATCAAAGTGATTCCTGACTTTATTAATAATGAATAATCAATAATCTCTTGTTGTCTCTTGTTCTCTCTCTGTCCCTCTTTGTGCCTTTTTCTAGCCCGATGAGGACTTATTTAACCCAGACTATGTAGAGGTGGACAGAGTGCTGGAGGTGGCTGTTACCACAGATACTGAGACCGGAGAGGTAACAAATAAACACAGACACACTCTCGCAGCAGTGCTTGTCTTGTTTGAAAGAGGTTATTACTGAAAGTCCAGTGTGGTGGTACACTCTTAGTCCTGTGGCACAGATAAACACACACACACACAGACCATGTTTTTTTTCTGTATGTTGTTGTAGGAGGTGACCCATTACCTTGTTAAGTGGTGCAGTCTCTCATATGAGGAGGCGACGTGGGAGCTTCAGGAGGACTTGGATCCAGAGAAGATCAAAGAGTTTGAGGAGATCCAGAAACTGCCAGCAGACCTCAGACACATGGTGAGTAGAAACATAACAGAAGATGAGTAAAAATGAGGAGAGGAACACTGTCCTTTTTGATGCAACATTTTGACATGGAGGAGAGAAATGTAGTTCAGTTCTGCAAAACATCGGAGCGTAATTACAGCACAGGTTTAGTTTCAAGGAGAGACTGGCGATTGTCCGATTTTGGTAAGCTTGAACTTTTCTGGCACATTATAACTCTTGTTTTTAGGACTATATAATTAAAGTTGTGATTATTATAGACCAAAACACTTTACTGTGTAAAGAAAAATAAGCAAAAAGAAAATATTAATCTATAAAGTGGCAGACTGTTGTTAGCAGGACTTTGACATAAAGTAAAACAAGAAAACAGAGCACTGTTACTGTAGCAGTCAACCTCAGATATAGCCTGATAATCAGTGGAAATTGCTATTTCGTTTCACATCATTACATCGTGACATCGTGTTCATGTTGGCCCATTTCGGTTTGGGGGTAGGGGTTGTTTTGCCCTAACTTGTCCGCAGTGACTGACGTAATCGTCCCGTCTGTCTTTCAGTCGACACAGAAGCTGCAGTACCATTTGCTTGGAGCAGTTAACTTAACATTTTCCATGTAAATTGAGGAAAAATGCTGATTTATGACTTCTTATTTCTGTAAGTGGACTTACAACAACTTTTATAACTGTCTTTTTTTATCCACACTGGTTTCCATTCTTGTGGCACTTTTTCTGGCTCTAGTGCAGGCAGATGACGTCTTTATTCTTTGCCAGCTAGGGAAACAGCTGTCACAGAGCACGTCACCAGACCTGTTTGAATTGCTGAAAATATACGGAGATGTGGGCGGTGATTCAGATGTCTAGAACCAGACTATCTTAGATAAATAGTGATAAAAAAAATTTGCATTTTGAGTTTAGGTTGGTGGGCAGATGAAAGAAAAAGGGAAACTGCGCAACACTACAACAGCATAATGGCTTTATATTTCATCTGAACATTACAACACTATTATGGCTTTATATTTCATCTCCAACCCTCCCTGCAGAACAGACAACCTTGTCTGCCCACATCTCTACAACTACTTTCCCTTAAATTCACCATTTTGGCCTTGTTTTCTTTTTTGGTGCTAATGAGTGCAAACACAATCAGCGCTGTGAGATTTTCTTTCTTGTCAAGCTGGAGTTCTGCACCATCGGGTCTGGTTTTGTGTTTGTTTTGGAGGTGATATTACAGTTTTGAAAACCCTCACAATCGAATCCATGTAAAACATCTTCTGTTCGGTGACCCACAATCCTCTCCACATCTGTGCTTCACTATTTAGTGTGGGCATCACTATGAAGCCCAGACAACAAAGGCGAGGCCGTTTAATGAGAGCAGAACAGAGAGGTTTGTGACATAGATGTATTTTGTGCAAGTCATCAGTCTCCTGGCCAGTCTAACAGTACATTTACTTTGCTGGATATTGAATACAAAATTGCTGCTTAAATAGCAGCAATTTTTTAGAGTCTCTCTCCACTCCTGCGGGATACAAGAGTAAGACCTGAGCAAATTATTCTTGCCTTTTAGCCATTATTCATTTCAAAACTAGTATTATCACTTATTACACCCTGGCTGCAATAACTACTTATTTTATTATCTGTCCATTCAACCTCCAAAATCAGAGACTGAGTCCCCTCTTACCCTTTTAAAATTGGGACAACTCATTTACCTCCTTTCTAATTTATAGAAGCAGTATATAATATAGAAACGGTTTTAATATCAGATATTCTCCTTGTTCTTTTGTTGGATAAAATGTAGTGTGGATGATTCCACTCAGAAATCATCATATTTAATAAGGGGTTGTTAGTAATCCGTTTTTTAGTAGTCCAACTCAAACCTGATAGATTGTAGCAAATGTTTCCATTTACATTTTGTTTGCTTATTATTACTGAGATGAAAACGGTAAATTGTGAAACCATGTGTGGAATAAAGCCGCGTTTCCATTAAGGTCTTTTGTGTAGTACCTTTGGTATAGTATATAGTACCTTTGGTATAGTATATAGTACCCTTGCCAAAGGTACCTAAACCCTAGATCTGTGTTGCGTTTCCACCACAGACAGTACTCTTAAATGTAGGCGGGGTTGTTACTGGGTAATAGCGCGTCAACCTTGTAACGTTAAGCAGCTGATTTCATTTACTTACTTGTGCCGAGCAAATGAAGACACATTCAAAAGAGCCATTCTGAGGAAAAGTTGCAAAAGTTTCTAAAATGAAAGGATGTTTTTCTGCCTTTTCATCTTTACTAGTCAACATTAGCCAGGTGTAGACTGGAGAAAAATATACTTTAATTCACTGTGCCGATCAAAGGCTNTGTTGACCAATCAGCGGACTGCAGTGTTTCTAGCTCCACCTTTTAGTACCAGGTCTGTGTGCTAGGTACCTCAACAGAGGGGTGACGAAAAAAGGGTTCGCTATGGAGCGGTTCTTTTGGTACCGTCCACAACTTTTGACAATGGAAACGCAAAAATAACTGTTCTAATGTGTAATGAACTGAACTGAACTGAACTGAACTGAACTGAACCGAACCGGACTGCTTGGTGGAAACACGGCTTAAGTCGAGCAAAGTACCAGGTACCAAAAGAGAGTCGAGTCGAGCCGTACTATTCAGTGGAAACGCAGCCTTAGAAAGAGAATTAGTATTTCCTAAAATGTTGAACTGTTCCTTTAAATTGAATAATTGAAGGAGATTCCTATATAGATGAAGTAAACTATAAACATGCACCACCAAAGAAATGCAAAGATCATGACAAAGATCTGAAGAATGAAAACACAAGAAGATATTCAAATATGTGCAGACGGAGCCCCAAAACCTTCAGTTGATCATAAACGCCTCTTCAGATAAAATGTCATGTTGACGAGTGAAAAAACAGCCAGAGTGTGATCACAGAGGAAGTTTTCTTCTTAGCTGCTCAACCTTTGTGAAGTTCCTCTCTGGCAGAATAAAGAACACAACAGAATAAAACCTGAGAACAAAAGACCAGTTTCATCTGATGTGGTGCAGAATCAAGCGAACGGTTTTGAGCGGTGGAGGTACCACGCTAAAGCTTCATGGCCAGCTGGTCAGCAGCAGACACTCGCTAACATCTGCTGCTGTTTCGGTGCAAAAACACATGAAAGAATTTCATTCTGCTGGTTTCTGTTTAACGCTGCGTTCGTGCCACATCGAACAAACAGGAAAACTTCCTGTTGTTCCAACGTCGGAGTGTTCACACATTATTCCAGGATACCCCTGTTAACCTGCAGTCACAGCAGATAAATGACATTTAGCCTAAATGATGAACTGTGACGGCTCATTAACAAGAGAGACCACAGACAAACAAAGTAAGACTCCTTTTAACAGAGAGATGAAGTGAAACCAGATCTGTTCTGCTCCAGAAACCTCATTCAGAATCCGCCTGACAACAACTGTAATAACTAAACATTCAGCCTCAGAACAGAATCTGTCAGCAGCGTGTGGCGTGGCTCGCTTCACATGTTTATTAAATGATTTCAAATCATCGTTTATTTAATTATCTTTGGACTTGTAGTCACCGTCAGCAGAAACAGCCGGACGCTAACGGACAACACAGGAAGTGAAACAAACGTGAAAATGGTCACACGAGGACACATCTTTGGACTTCTGAACTACAGGTACCATGATGCACTGCAGGGCTGAGTCCACACATTAAGAGCTTGAGGGAACAGAGTGGAGCAGCCGTCATGAGATCAGTAAGCCGTCACACGTTGTCAGTTTAACACTGCTGTATATTTACATCTCAGCAGGAAGTCACTCTGCTGTCAACTTCCTGCTCCGGCCGCGTGAGCACCGTCGTCATGGTGACTCTGGTTGTAACCGGTGCGGCCTAACCAGATCGGCAGGATGGTCACAGAACAGCCACACAGGAGGAAGTGTCTGATGACACTGATATATAATCTGATTTTCATCCTCCTCCTCCTCTCCTCTCGTCTCCTCTCCTCTTGTTTCCTTGTTTCCTCACTTTTCATCTCCTCTCTTCTTTCTTCTCCTCCTTCTCTTTCTTCTTCCCCCTGCTGCTATTTTCTGCTTTCCTCTTTCATTTCTCACCTCCTCCTCCTCCTCTCTTCTCTTCACACTCTTCTCTTTTCATCTCCTCTTCCTCTTCCTCTCGTCTTCTCTTTTATCTTTTATCTACTTCCTCTTCTCTCCTTTCTTCTTCCTCCCTCTGCTCTTAATCTATCACCTCACCTCCTACTCTCACCTCCTACTTTTCCTTCCTCACCTGTTTCCTTCCCTCTCCCACTTCACTCTTTCTTTCCTTCACTTTTCTTCTACACCTCATCTTTCTCCTCTCCTCTAAACCTTCTTCTCCTCTTCTCACCTCCTCCTCCTCCTCCTCCTCCTCCCTCAGCTCTCCTCTCTCCTCCCCTCTGCCCTCTCTTTGCTGCGTTTCCATGGTAACGTGGTAACATATGGGGATGGAAGGATGGAGGAATGGAAAAGGAGGGTGAGAAAGTGTTAATTTAACACCTTGAGGTGACACATTTCGTCTGTCTGCCCCTCTGCCAGCAGACAGACAGGCAGACAGACAGACAGGCAGACAGGCAGACAGATAGACAGACAGACAGACAGACAGACAG
>NTHP01000560.1:202614-217563 GCA_003416845.1 Oplegnathus fasciatus | reverse complement strand
GTGTGTGTGTGTGTGTGTGTGTGTGTGTGTGTGTGTGTGTGTGTGAGCAGACAGCAGAGAAGAGGAAGGCCATGTTGGATGACATGGCCATACAGCTGAACCAGGAGAAGTGTGACCACAAGGAGGCGCTGTCAGACCTCAAACTGCAGCACGAGAAGGAGGTGAGATGTCATTTTATTTCTTTTTTTCTGTTTATGTTTCTCATTTCTTTTTCTTTCTGCATCTTTTCAGGTTTTTAAAATGTGTAGAAATACAAAACATCAGATTTTGTGAATGAAGTCTGAAGTCATTTAACTGTTTGTTTTTGTTTCCTCTCCTCTCTCTGTTTCCTCCCCTCTCTTCCCCCTCGCAGGTTCTCGGGGTGAGGGCTCGATATGAGAAGGAGCTCAGAGGACTCCACGAAGACAAGAATCGCTCTGAGGAGGAGATCCGACAGCAGCTTAGAGATGAAAAGGTAAAAAGGAGGGAAAAGAGGGAGGTGGAGGCAGAGATGAGGAGGAGAGAGGAGGGAGGAGAGGAAGTGAAAGCTGAGGAAGTGAGCAACAAGAGAGGAACAAGAAGGGAAGGAGCTAGAAAGTCTGGAAAATAAATGTGACAGTTTCCAAGGTTTGAAATAAAAAAGTGTGTCATCAGATCCCGTCTGATTCTGGACTTTCTAATCCTGATTATTAAAAATCTGCTTCTGTGTTTTCAGGCTCGGACCAAAGAGCTGGAGGGTCTTCAGCAGCGGGTGGAGGAGCTGCAGGCTCAGGTTCTGTCCATGGAGGGAACCAAAGGATGGTTCGAGAGACGACTGAAGGAGGCCGAGGTCAGTCTGACAGTTAACTAGTTAAATGCTTCACTAGGTTAGTGATAAACAGACAGTCCTTCCCCACTGCAGGAACTTCACTGCAGTGATGTAGAGGTGTACTGTGGGGTCTGTCAGTACGCTGTGACATCAGTGTTGGGTGTGGTGACAGGTGTAACAGAGCACACTTCAGTCAGAGGAGAAACAGAGGGGAGAGGCAGCCTCCTCATCACCTGAACTTTTGGTTTCAGGGCTCCTCCTTGTTTTTTAACTGTGTTTTATGAAACAGGATGTTTTGGGTGTTTCAGACCACACTCACCTGTCTGCGTTTGACATGCATTGTGGGTAATGTAGGCGCCAGGTTTTGACAAAGAAGAAGAAAGTGTGCAATAAAAAAGACGATAACTGTGGTTCTGCTGCATCGATTTTAATCCTTTTTTAAAAAAACCCTGGTCATCATGAAGATCAGAGGTTTGATGATACATTTGTGAAGTTCTCTTTTAACTTTTCTTAATTTATTTGATTATTTCTTTGATCTCTGCAGGAGAACATAGAGAAGAAGTCTCTGGAGCATCACGAGGAGATCGAGCGGCTGCAGAAAGAACACACACTTCAGCTGGAGGTACACACACACACACACACACACACACACACACGTGGTTTTTCAGAACAAGATGTTTCAGGAAACATCTTTGTAAATATAAATATATGTGTATGTGGGTGTTTGTTTATACATGCAGTCCGTGTAGGTGTGTATTGTGTGTGTGTGTGTTGAATCCGGTCCAGGTCTAATTGAATGTGCCTTTCTAATTAAAGCGTAGTTGTCTCCATGGTAACGCAGACAGGTTAAATCGTGCTAACGGCAGATCAGAGTGGAGGAGGCTGAGCACTGACAGTCTGTTTCAGTCACACAGTCTGTCAGCACGTCGGTGAAAACACTCAGTTTACTGTTTCCATCACTGCAGATCAGCTTCTGTGTCCGTGTTTCGGTTCTTCTTCTGTTGTTTGACCACACTGACTCTTTTTTTTTACACTCTGAGCTGTAGCAGAGAAAAGGCTTTGTTTACCGTGAGTCAGTTCTTGAGTCAATAAGTATTCATGGCTTCCAGGGTGCTGCTCAGCAGCTGACCCAGAGCTTCACGCCGACACTTGGTACTTTCCTTGAGCATTTTCTTCTCATGCCACTTTCTACTTCTACTCCACCTCATCTCAGAGGGAAATATTGTACTTTAATACTTCATTACATTTATCTGACAGCTTTAGTTACTTCACAGATTTTTACACACACAACATCTGAAAAGTTTATAAAATCTGATGTTTTGTTATAAATTAAACTCCTAACAGTTTATTAAAGTACAGCTGAAACCATAGTCGATTGGCTGAAAATGAATCAGAAAGTATTCTGATGATGGTTGAAGTCGTTTTTCCTGTGAAAACATTTCAGCTTCTCAAATGTGAAGATTTGCTGCTTTTCCTTTGAATGATCTGAATAATTGTAATGTATTTTAATAATGTNGATACAAAATAGTTGAAAATGAGCTCCACCTCAACCAACTCCAACAGTCAAATCCTGCTTTTACATTAATGATGAGGAATAATAATCTAAAGTACTTTTACTGCAGTGAAGGATCTGAGTACTTCCTCCACCACTGCTAAGTTGTGTGTTTGTTTTGTCTTTACAGTGACGCACATGAAAGAAAGGTTTTCGAGGCTCCTGGAAAGTTTTACAAAGATTAAACCTTCATAAATCATGAATTGATTATTGATCTTATTTGTAATTGGAAAAGTTTTCCTTCACTCTGAAGATCCCAAAAAAATGTTTCAGTGTTTCGACTTGAAAAAACAAAAATGACACGATTATGAGATGACATAATACAAAACGAAANAACCAACTCCAACAGTAAAATCCTGCTTTGACATTAAAGATGAGGAATAATAATCTAATGAGAGAATATAGAATAGTACAACAGGCACAGGGGACATTTTACTGCAGAGAGTACTTTTACTGTGAATACTTAAACTACATTTTACTGATTATACTGCAGTCACATTTTCAATGCAGGACTTTTACTGTAACGGAGTATTTTCTAGTGTGGTATTAGTACTTTTACTGCAGTGAAGGATCTGAGTACTTCCTCCACCACTGCTTCTTTGTGTGTTTGTTTTGTCTTTACAGTGACGCACATGAAAGAAAGGTTTTCAAGGCTCCTGGAAAGTTTTACAAAGATTAAACCTTCATAAATCGTGAATTGATTATTGATCTTATTTGTAATTGGAAAAGTTTTCCTTCACTCTGAAGATCCCAAAAAAATGTTTCAGTGTTTCGACTTGAAAAAACAAAAATGACACGATTATGAGATGACATAATACAAAACGAAACCCATTGTCTCCAAACAATTAAGTCTGCACATAAAAAACACATAATGTCCTAAAGAAAGCACTTACCTTCGTTATCATCAGAGTTTAATAACGAACCAATAAAGCACGACCCGCTGTGCATCATGGGATATGTCAGTGTGGATGTAACAAGTCCCCTCAGCCAATCAGATAACAAGACTGACTTTGTGGTCCTCTGGAGTTCTTCGGGGAGAAACCGTTTCCTCGGAGACCGGCTGTCACTGATTACTGTGTGTGTGTGTGTGTGTGTGTGTGCGTGCGTGTTATCTGCTGGATAACAGCCTGGTACTAAGAGCAGAACGAAGAAACTTAATAGGAAAAGTTAATTAATGATAGAAGAAGTCTAATTAGCGGGCAGGTCGGGTGCTCGGCAGGTACGCTGAGTGTCGCGGGTTTGAGTTTCAGTCGTCACGTGTTGTTTTCTGTCTGAACACGAATTCTGACGGTGCGTTAAATCAAACCTCAAACAGCAAAAAGTCTTCAAAATATTCAGAAAACATGAGTTTGTTGATCTCCTCAGTTACTTCAGTTTCAGTTATAGTTCATGTGAAAAAAGGAGAAAATTCATTCACACCTCTGATTCTTGGATTTGATCTAAAAGAAAAAAGACAATAGACGAGTGGTTTCTGCATGTTTTGATCCTTGAGCTGTAATTTAGAAAAAAATAAACTAAATAATTGGTGATGTACCTGCAGTAGATTGAAGGCTCTGAGTTGATTTTCATAGAAACCGACTGAAAAGGGCTGAAAAACAAAGTCACCAGGATGTTTTATCTCAGTGTAGCAGAGCAGGACTCACTTTCAGGACGGGAGTTAAACAGTGTAGAGTGTTAGATGGTTTTCTCTATTCTAAATACTGTACGTAGCTCTCACACTTATATATAGTGATATAAGTATTTTGGTAAAAACGGAGAATCGATTGGGTGGTTGAGACGCAACAGGAACACTCCTCCAAGTTTCTGAGAAAATAACTTGTAACTGGACTCTGACGTGTCTGTAACACAAAGACAAACATGAGAAACAGAAACTCTGCTGACTAAAACATGACTTGTCAGTCAGCTCTGTTCGCGCTGTAATGCTGCTGTCATGTGTTGTTATGTCATACAGAGCGATGGTTTAACAACCGGCACAGTGAGCTGATAAAAAGGTGGATGGTTTGCACATCCAGCCTCAGCTGTGTTCAGGTGCAGGACAAAAAAACAGCGTGATGCAGCGTTTCAACCTACACAGTCTTCATCAGGCAAAATGAAGATGATGGTCGTCGAAATGTTGCATGAATGAAAATTCATTTCAAATCTCAGTATTATCTCAGGATAATAACTGAGGAAAAGTTTATTTAAAGGGAAGCCTGACATCATTTTGACAGTGAAGTCAACAAGTAGTTTGCACGTGCAGCTGCACAGAATATATATCTGTTATTATAAAAACAAAAACATGGAAATGAACAAGACAAACAAACAAAAAATAAATCCATAAGTAATAGTAATGATAAAAAATCAATCAGCGTAGTAACATCAACAACAACATACACATAAGGGCAAAACACCCCACATCTGTTACAAGTGTCATCTGCACAAAATGAACGAGAAATACAATACATAACACTGTCAAAGTACTGAATCTACCTGTAAACTAAAGGTGTTCACTTACAGTTCCCTGTGTGAGAAAACCTACTTGGTAATAAACCAGATTATGATTCTAATCATGTTGAATCCTTCAATTAAGGCCCTGGCTGTCCTTGAAAAGTCATGAATGTGATGTGGAAACAATTTTTAGCTCATAAAGAGACTTTATTTGATTCATCCTCCGCTGTTCACCTGGAAACACCTGTCTGTCTGTCTGCCTGTCTGTCTGCTTCAACAGGTGTAAACATTTGTGGGCACATTGATCATTTATCTGACACATCTTACTGCTTATTTTAAGATTTTCTTGCATTCTTCTGTGTCAGTTTCTCCTTTTTTTGGTTTGTTGACTGAACGCCTGACTGAAGAAATTAAGACAGAAGCTCATTTCGCCTGATGAGCTGTGCGTGTGTGCGCGTGTGTGTGCGTGTGTGTGTGTGTGTGTGTGTGGTGACATTACAGGGAATTAGCAGACTCGGTTGTTTTCCTGCAGAATTACATGTTTCTTCTCAGTCAGGTGGGCGGCCGCAGCCCGCGGCTGTTTTTAATGTCGATTTTAGTCAAATTAATTAGCAGCAGAAGATTAGAGGGGAATTAAATGTAGTTTTATTTTTTTCTAAATTAATCCCTCAGTCAGCTGGATTAAGAGTGAGGGGGCATCACTGGAGGTGGAGATGTGGCTTGTTTTAATTTTTTCTCTTAACTTTTTTCACCAGGAGACCTGAGGAAGAAAAGTTTCTAAGAAGAGGTCACACTTTTTGTTTCTGTTACGACTTAAAGGGCAGACACACATTTCAGTTGTTGGTTTAGTAATGGTTCAGTGGTTCTGGTCCAGCCTGGCTCAGTTGGTGTTGACACTTGGGAGATGACATTGTTGTCCTTAACGCCGGGTTCAGACGACACCAGATCAGCCCGACCCGACAGACAAAATGGGCATCGGTGTGCCAGTTGATGGTTTTATCTCGTGTAGTGAATCATAGTGGATCTGAGATGCCTCACGATGTCACAGACAAATTCCACGCCGTGTTGGTGACGTTGACCAATAGGAGCACAGAGCACTCTTCACCTGTAAACATGTTGAAGAGAAAGAGGAATAACGCTGGCTGCGAGGTGGGAACTGTGAGACAGAGGTCGTTGTTTCTACCTTTTTTATAGACCTTTCAACACACCGCAGTTCGTATCAGACGCCATGTTTGTTTACATGACATCATGCAGAAAGACATCCAGCTATGATTGGTCGAGGACCAACGTGTAGTCTGTCACGTCTCTCGGCCGAGTCAAGACTCTATAATGTCTATTCTGACACAGAGACCATCTGAACAGGCAGAAAGATTGTGTAATGTGAACATGAGACGACTGGAATCAGGACGTTTAGTGAGATTCAGAGTTTGTTCAGAAATCATTTCAAACCCTGTGGTCGTCTGTCACTCTTTGTGAGAAAACTCTGCATGAGAAGTCAATTTTGTGAATCTGGGGAAAAGATTTGTAGTTGTTGTTGTAGTTACTAATAGTATGATTAATACTCTTAACACTTAAATGTGTGTTCGTGTGTAGCCTCAGTGACAATCAGCTTTCTGCTTTGAATCTGTACTCAGATGTTCACAGACACACTTCTTTTTTTCTCCTGTTACAAATCTTTTCGTCACGTTCACAAACTTGAACTTCTCCTGCAGAGTTTTCTCACACGTTCATAAAGAGTGACTGACAACCAGAGAGTTTGAAATGATTTCTGAATTTCCTGAACCTTCTTTGGGTCCAGAACATCAACATCACATAGCAGAGAAATGATCATTTTAAAAACTGAAAAGAGAGAAAACACGGAAACATAGTTTAACTGCAGAATTCATAATAAAGCCTTTTTGTTGAAGGTATACCGGGTTAGAGTTAACCCATTGTTGGATATAAACTTTATATCTCCAGTTTGGGGGATTTAAATGTTTTATCCTGAAACAAAACTGAAAAGATCGAGTTTCTCCGGCAGATCTCTGAGCAGCTGAACTACTTGTCTCACTGTGTTGTTTCCCAGCAGAAGATAAAATAATGTCCTCATGTGTCTCTCTGTCCTGCAGGAGAAGCAGTCAGAGATGGAGGGAGTGAAGCAGCAGCTGGTGGAGGTGGAGAAGCAGAGGGACGAACACGGCGACACCATCGAAAAACTCAAACAGGTAACAACTGAAACTGAGAAATCAGATCTTAAACTCTACATTTGTAAAATATGTCGGTCAAATCTGCAGAAATCACTGTTTTGGTTCTTTTAAAAAGCTTCTTCATCATTTAAGTAAATTTAAATAATCTGTTTCTCTCTGCAGGAGATAAAGGACACGGTGGACGGCCAGAGGATTTTAGAAAAGAAGGGAAGTGCAGCGGTGAGTAAATGTTTGATGTTACCAAATACAGACAGACAGACTGACTGACAGACAGACAGACTGAGAGTGTATAATTTGAATAGAGATGAGAGAGACAGAATATATTTTGCAGAGTAATTTAAGAGCAGCCGTGCATGGAAAATAATAATTAAAAAGTAAATCCCTGTGTGTGTGTGTGTGCGTGTCTGTGTGTCTGTCTGTGTGTGTGTGTGTGTGTGTCTGTCTGTCTGTCTGTGTGTCTGTGTGTGTCTGTGTGTGTGTGTGCAGCTGAAGGATTTGAAGCGGCAGCTGCAGCTGGAGAGGAAGAGAGCCGACAAACTGCAGGAGAGACTCCAGGAGATACTGACCAACAGCAAGACCAGGACAGGTACAGACACACCTCAAACACCCTGAATGTATGATGTCACCATGATGTCACTCCCCTGTCTCCAGGTTTCCATCCAAACGTAGCGCATAATGCTTCTTTCGACCAAAAAACCCCAGGACAGCAGACAGAAACGATACAACAATAAACCGTAAACAATAGCTCTGATTTGATTGGTCCTGTTTGTGTCCTGTAACGGACGAAAATGGCAGCGAGCGTCAAACCCAGACTCCAGCCTTTGACATGTTCCTTCACAAACCAGCAGGTGACATTACAGACATATTGTGTGAATGTTGTTCTGCAGCTTATTGATCTCCACAAACTCAGAGCTCCGTGAACCGTCGGTGGAGCAGAACCTGACGTGACACTGAAACTAACAGGAAGAGTATTTAAATCCCCTAAATGGACGACATTCCCCTTTAAACGCTCCAGTAAGGAGAGACAGCAGTACTTGGAGTGTGTGTGTGTGTGTGTGTGTGTGTGTGTGTGTGTGTGTGTGTGTGCCCTAAGTGGCTGAGATGTGATTGTAACATGACCGATGGGTCCGATAATCGGCGGCGTGCTAACCCTGCGTCAGGAGGTTCTGGCTCAGTCCGGAACCTGCTGCTCAATATTTAATGCAGCGCTCTGATTCCCAGAGCTGAGGTGGACACACTGGCGTCTGCTGGCAAAACACACACAAATACAACACACACACACCTGCACAGTCTGTCACTTTCTGTTTGTCTCCATTTAACTGGATTGTTTTCTTTTTTTCCCTCTTAATATTTGTCTTTTGTTGCATATCTTTCTCTTTCTTTTCTCCTTCTGTCACTATTTTGCTCGTTTTTACAACCACACACTCACACACACACTCACACACACACTCACACACACTCAGAGCGGTGCAGGGCAGTCCTCAGCATCATGTATAATCTATGAGTAGTGATTAATGTTTAAAAAGGCTCTTCTGCACAAACCTGAGAATCAGACATTTTAAAGTAGGCTACTTATCTCTGCCCACTCAGAGCACCTGCATTAAAGGGACGGTCCACTGCATTAAAGGGACGGTCCACTGCATTAAAGGGACGGTCAAGTGTCTTAAAGGGACAGTTCACTGGTTTAAACGGACAGTCCACTGGCTTAAATTGACTGAAGGCACACATAAATATCTTAAATGGACAGTATACTGGCTCGCTCATTCACTACAAAATACACTCATTACAAATGCCAGTTCAAAATACAGCACATTGGTAGTTTGCCACCTTTATAGTGGCTTTAATGAGTTGTGGATTTGGACAACCCTCAGGAGGAAATGTCTGTAAAGTCTGCGAGTTTGTAAGTGAGGTTAAGTCCAAACATTTCATGTTTTAAAGATCCGATACCTTAAAGGGGCATTACAGGGGCTGAAGGCTGAGCCTGTTTCAAAGGGACAGTCCGTATGTCTGAAGAGTAACTTAAAGTCTGAAAAGTTTCAATGGACTCTGGTTGTTTCAGCTCTGCTGGGTCTGGTCAGAAGTGTGCTTTTTTGCACCTGTAACCACACCCAACAGTGATGTCACAATGTACCGACACACCCTGGAGTACACTTCTGCATCACTGCAGCGATGTGCGAAGTTGCTCTTTAAAGGGACAGTCCGCTGGTTTAAAGGGCCACGCAGTATTTGTTTGATGTGTGCTGATCAGGATCATCGTCCCCTCTCTCTGCAGGTCTGGAGGAGCTGGTTCTGTCAGAGATCAACAGTCCCAGTCGGACTCAGCAGACCGGAGACTCGTCCTCCGTCTCCTCCTTCTCCTACAGAGACATGATGAAGGAGGCTCAGCCGACCAATCAGAACAAGGTGGGTGGAGCCTAAAGCACCTACACCTTTTCAACACCACAGTTTCTCCCTGTCTGCGTCTCCTCTTCGTCATGGTTTGTTTGACCTGTTTGGGGTCACGACCTCTGAGAGGCAGCCTGACCTCTCTGGTTAAGACAGCTGTTGCCCCGGCGACATGCTGACGACAGGTTGAACTGTAACATCCCATCACCCCCCTGCCTCTCTCTCTTTACTCCGTCTTCTCTCGTCTGTTTTGTGTCGTCACATTTTACATTTATTTTCTGAGGAGTCTTTGAACTTCTCTTGCTGTTATTTTTATCTCTTTTACCTATCATGGTGTGTGTGTGTGTGTTTCTATTGATAGAAACTCTGTAAATAGAGCCGACGGGTTCAGTTTATGTAGCTGAGTGTTTCTGTCAAAACCGTCAGGTCAGTTTACTGTGGTGGTTGGGTTGTCGTAGCAACAGCATCCCACGATCACTCTGTGATGGCGGCAGCTGAAGCTGCGCAGACACTGTGCAGATTACGATTTTAAACACAGATCATTTTACAGTCTGGATGATTGTTCCGCCTGATGGGTTGTAGTTTGATGTTCAGTTTGATTTAATGACCTGAATGAGCCACAGTCTGTCTGATGATCAGATGGATTAACACAACGTACAGGATCAATAACATTCAGTGATTAAAAACAAGCAACGTCTGAAAGTACAGTGAGATTAAACATTGTCGTGAAGACTTCAGGTGCGTCACCTCCTCCTTCTGGACTGGAGTAGACCAGACCCTGATTTACAGGTAGCCCGAGAAAACAAAGACGGATTTTAATCACATCTGTGATCCGACCAAAGAGACATGTGTGTATTAAATCTCATTTGGATTTTATCTGGACTCGAGACTGTTACGACCCCAGGCTGGTCTCAGGCAGAGGGGAGTAACATAAAACAGTCCTTAATCAGGGAGAGTTGAGGCCACAATAACAAATAAAATCACAAGACTAAATAAACTACCAAAAAGGAAAGTTATAATCTTAAAACTCCTGATCACAAGAAAACAGGAGAAAAGGGAACGTAACAAAAATGGCCGCTCTCCCCTACAGGGCCTCCCTGCAAGGAGTTAAAGGTATTTAAGATACAAAAAACAGGTAACTTGAAATAATCAATTGAGATATATGAATGAATCGATAACACCGGAAAGGTGGCGCGTAGGAAGCTCCAGATGCCTTTTGAGGATACGATAAACTTTCCAGTTGAAGCATAGTGAGGCCTTTACACCTGCTGCCACAGTGCCCTCGAGCAACACAGCTGAGATCTGTCTTTTCTCTGTCCGTCAGTCTGGAGGAGGAAGCCCTCAGTCTCAGCGCCCGGCCGAGCTATCTGACGACGAGGTCGGAGAGTTGTTCCAGCGACTCGCTGAGGTCCAGCAGGAGAAATGGATGCTGGAGGAGAAGGTGAGTTCCCTCTGTTACCATGACAACTATATGTCACATGTCCTGCCTCTGTCTTCCTGTCAAACGTACGCCAAAGTCAAAACAAAAGCAAACCTTCATCACGTTCTGCCTGGTGGCCGTTTTAACGCTTCGCTCGATGCTCCGAGTCGACCGTCAGTCAACAATAAAAAGTTGAGCCTGTTTTAAAGGAAGGTTTCTGTTTTTCGATGCATTATTAATGTCCTCTGCAGTATTTCCACTGAGGGGTCCGGGCTGATGTCTCTGCTGACGCTGCAACAATTCATCTGTTAGTTGATCGCTTATTGTTGATGTTCGATAAGTTGTTTCAGTTTTCAAGTGAAATAAAGCAACGATAAATCTGCTTTTATTTGTTTTATAATCATAGATATAAAATATTAGAGACTAAATAGTTTGTAAATTAAAAAAGAATACTCAGTGAAGTGTGTCAGACAACAAAAAACTGGCTGACAGCAGGCCAGTGGTGGAAAGTAACTACATTTACTCAAGCACTGTACTTAAATACAATTTTGAGATACTCGAGTATTTCCATTTTATGCTACTTTGTCCTTTTTACTGCACTACATTTATCTGACAGCTGGAGTTACTTTACAGGTTCAGATTATTAATACAAAATATAATCAACTAATAAATGATGGTGTATTATTACAGATTAATCTACTCAGCAGTATATAAAGTCTTAATGAAAGTGATGAACACATTAATGATCAATAATTATAATCCAATAATATCATATATATTATTCTGTATAATGAGTACTTTTACTTTTGGTACTTTTAAGTGTATTTTTATGCTTTTCACTTAAGATTTTGAATGCAGGACTTTGACTTGTAACAGAGTATTTGTACGCCGTAGTATTATCTGAGTACTTGTTTCTCTGCTGCAGCAGCAGACTGAACTCTGACTGTTTTTTTTTCTCCGTCAGGTGAAACATCTGGAGGTCAGCTGTTCGTCGATGGCTGAAGACATCTGCAGGAAGAGCGCCATCATAGAGACCTACGTGATGGACAGCCGCATAGGTAACACACAACAATCAGTCCCTTAATCAGTTTGAAAGTCGTGGGTGTTTACCAGGCAGGGAGGCTCTCATGAAAGACGCTGTCAGTTGCATTATGGGAAATGTAGGATCCAGTGTCTTTGGAGTTTGAGCTAAAAGTCAAGATATCTCAGATTTGGGCTGTTCTTTTTAAATCTCTCCAAACTTTACGAAGCTCTTCATTATTTTAGTAAGCTTTAATAGTGTCAGTCTCTTATCCAGGAGTAAAAGCTTAAAAAATGCTCAGATTATTTTCCTTTTTTGAAGTGAATATCAGCTTCAGACAGACATCTTAAAGCTCTGGTGCTTTGACAATATTTTGCAGAATAATCGATTATCATGGGCTGTGTAAAAATAACCATCAGATTGATGAGAGAACTGTGAGATGGATCCTGGTTCAAAGGCTTCTGGACAAACTCAGAGGTAAAATAAAGCGCGTCGGTCGGCAGAAAGTTAGCTGGCTCAGCATGTCGTTTATCTGACAATGACACTTCATTACAACCACTTTAATCTACCGCTTCAATTACCTGCACACAGGTTTACAGGGACTCTGTGTGATAAAACAAGAACAAACAGTGTTTAACACCTCAACATGTCTGTCGACGATTTCACTGAAACACTAAGATGATGGAGAGATGTGAGTTCTTCTTTGTTCTGATGTTTGAACTCTTCAGGAGGGAAATTATTGTATTTCACATTGACTCTCTCTCTCTGTTAATACATTTTAACTCTGTGTCTCTCTCTCATGTGGCTCTGATGTTCAGTGCTGCTATATTTAGCTGCTTTACTATTGTAGCACGGTGATGCTGAGTGTGTGTGTAAAGTGTTTTTTAATAACTCCAACTATCAGCTGATTTATTTTTCAATTAAGTACTCTCCTCCTCCTCTCTTCGTCCTCTCCTGTCTTTAGAACGACCGTCCCTGCAGACGTCCATGTTAGAAAATAAAATCTACTGTACCTTAATAAAAGAAGGTTCCTACTTTCATTTTAACAGCTGTTAATAATCATTTAATTTTAATACAAATTTTAGACTTGATGCCAAGAAACCTCTCAGGCTTAAAATAAATCTCTGTAGAGACGCCACATAAAACAAAAAGCTGAACATCATTGTAAGAAACAGTGTAACATCTGTAATAAGAGAGTTCACATCTACAATGAGAGCTGAGCTGAGCGGCACAATCTGTTTTACATTATATAAAAATAATAAATCTTTCATGTTAGCTGCCACTGTTAACAGAATAATCTGAAATACCAGCAGTCCCTGAACGCCTCTCCAACTATTTCTTGTTCACCGACAATATAAAAAACAGAGGAGCTTGTCACGATACGGCACTTTGTTATATCCAAGCGTTTAAGTACAAAGATCAACAATTTAATCACCGGCACATCTCAGTCACTGTTTCTACGACTTGTTCTGTGTTCCACAAACGTCAAAAGACACAGAAAACTAAAAGTTCAACCTCTTTTTTAAAAAAAAGCAGCAACGAGATGCCTCAGTTCTTGAATAATTACAGGCACGTGTCCGTCAGAAGTAAAATGATTGTTTTCCAACAACAAACCACATCTGGATTCTTTAATCTAGATTTCGGCCTGACCACAGCGCTGAGGCTTCTCAGGTTTCTAATGATACCTACCTGCTCCCATTAACAACAGAATGTCTTATTATGCCGATGACACGCAGACTTGCATATCTGTTTCATCAAATGAGTACATTTCCATAGACTCCAAATCAATGATTAAATGTGTCACAGTTCCAGAAATCAATAAATTATAAATATAATGTATAAATAAAAGCTCATCCATCTAGATTTCTGCCCACAGTGCAGCACTGAGACTCTTCTAGTCAAGTTTCAGTGATATTTATCTACATGTTGACTTGAGAGCAGCATTAAACACTGTTGACCACAGAATACTGTATTAATCAGCAGATAGAAAACTGGTTTTGGACTAAGTTTAAGTCCTACAAACTAGTGACTGTAGACAATAATGTATCAGAATGAACTAAAATTACATATGGAGTTCCTCAGGGCTCAATCCTCGGACCCCTTTTATTCAACATTTACATTCTTCTGTTAAAGAAAATATGCTAAAACTGTGCAAAACAACAAAATCCCTTTATCATACATGACGTTTAGCCTCGAGCTGTCCAGCCTTGCTTGGCAGGTATGCAGTTTACAATAATGGCAAGAAGAGTTTCTCATATTCTTCTTAACAGGAGCCAAACAGACAGTAGATGGAGGCTGATTAACTGTAATAATTCATAGTAATTTTAGATTTAAACATCAGTAAACAAAAGCAGCTTCTAGTTTTTAACCAACGTGTGTTGATTTAGCGGAAATAACAACTGTCGCTGTTTCATCAGCTGTGATGTATAACTGTGTGAAGTGACTGTACAAATACTTACCTTTCCTCCAGCCCTCCTCTCCTCCTCCATCCTGTTTCCTTCCTTGTTCACGCTGTTTTTTTCCTCTCCTGCTGTTTTCAATTTCATGTTTGACTGGTTTAATTCTCCTCTCTCTCTCCATCCCACTCCCATTAACACTGTAATAATGGTAAATCTAATGGGCAGTAAAACTGAGAGTCCAGTCTGCAGCTCAGCTCTGACAGTGAGTGTGTGATGAATATTTGATATTGCAGCTGTTTGAACACACACACACACAGTTGTATACATCCATTGTTCATTTACATTTAGTTAAAAACTAAAACCAGACTGAGCGTGTCACAGTTATTATAACCTGCTGCAGGGTTGCTAGGCAACAGTGATGATCTGTGGAGCAGTTGGTGGGTTAGTGCCTTGCTCCAGGGCACCTCAGCAACTTCTGTTCAGTTGGAAGAAGTATTCAGATTCTTTACTTCAGTAAAAGTACTAATACCACACTGAAAATACTCCACTGCAAGTACAAGTCCTGCATTACTTCAGTAAAATCTGTGAGTATTCTCATCAGTAAAGTGTTCATGTTGCAGTAAAATGTTCCCTGTCAGTGTGTTTCTATTATATCTGATGTTTCTGGATTAATATTCCTGCTGCATTAATGTGGATGTTGCATTTTACTGCTGTAGATGTTTCAGGTTGAGCTCATTTTAACTACTTTATATACTGTTGGCTAGTTTAATCT
>NTHP01000560.1:177991-200819 GCA_003416845.1 Oplegnathus fasciatus | reverse complement strand
ACCTGCAGAACTACAGACGTTCCCATCAGCCTCAGCATGACTGTCAGTCTGCGATGGACTGATGCTGAACTAAATTAACCCCTTGAGGACAATAAAAAAAGATTGAGGAAACATGAGGAGGGGTGTCAATACTCAGAGCGTCATTCTCACCGTGTGTTTTTGTCTCCAGGCAGACCTCTGTGAATGTTTTTTGTGTTTGCTGTGGAGCAGCTGGTGTCTTCAAAAAGTGTGAAAGTGAATCAGCTGATAGCTGCACATTTATTACGATGTTTAATACACGATCAATGTTTTACGGTCACTAACTCCTCTCCTCNTCTCCTCAGACGTGTCGGGCAGTGCAGTGGGAGGTCACGGAGGCTCTCAGGGAGACCGAGGAGGTCTGGGCTCTGTCCTCAGAGATCTGGTCAAACCAGGAGACGAGAATCTGAGAGAGATGAACAAGAAGCTGCAGAACATGTTGGAGGAGCAGCTGACCAAGAACATGCACCTGCAGAAGGTAACACACACAAACACACGTTTACTTAAGTCACATTCATTTCCNAGAACCAAAAAAAAACTAATGTAGATCTTTCCACGTGAAAAAAGTGATCTGTTGTAACTCGACTGCAACAAACTGCAGCTCCAGACTTCCTCTGCTGCAGATCAGGAATCAGTTTGTCGTCCGTCTGTTCCAGCGAAGTCGCGCTGAAGAGATCACGTCAGTCTGTACGAACAGGAGACATGATCACACACACACATGAACTGTGTGTGATGTATTAACATCAATCAGCTGCTCGTCATTAAAAAGGAACAAAATGTATAAAAACAAACTGTTAATCTGTACGAACAGTTGATCTACAAAAGGGTCAGAAAATGTTGAAAAGTGTTCTCAGAGCTCGACCAACAGTCCAAAACCTGAAGGTTCAGTTTCCTGTGACAGTTTAAAATGATTCATCAATTATCTCAATTGTTAGAGATTAGTTATTCTCCGTCAACTAATCGATCAGTTGTTTCAGCACGAAACAAACACACAGGAATCTAAAGAAGCTGCAGGAACTGAGCAGTGTGACATCACTGCACAGGATTTCTGGGTAATGTAGTTCACTGCTGTTAGACAAAAGTGACATAACGCAGCTTTAAATCAACACGTCTGAATGTCTGACATGTGTTTAGTCTGCTGTGTGTGTGTGTGTGGCGTTGCCAAGCAGAGGGCGGTGGTAACTGTTCCCATGACGATGAGCAGCAACAGCACAGCTTTGAACATGCTGTGTGTGTGTGTGTGTGTGTGTGTGAGAGGGGGTTAATACGGCGCGGGGTGTGTGTGTTGAGGAGTGTGTAGGAGGACAGATCGCCCAGAGGGAGGTCCAGGTTACACACACACACTCTGCAGTGACCTTGACAGAGGAGAGAAACTTCCTGTTTCCTGACCGTCAGCGTCAGATTAAAACTTCTTCACAGTTTTGAGTCGAGCTGCAGAAATTAATCAGCAGTTATTTTGGTAATCGATTCAGTCAATCGAGTAAAA
Organism: Oplegnathus fasciatus; assembly: GCA_003416845.1. NCBI lineage: Eukaryota > Metazoa > Chordata > Actinopteri > Centrarchiformes > Oplegnathidae > Oplegnathus > Oplegnathus fasciatus. The sequence goes on along the minus strand of NTHP01000560.1, from coordinate 199,315 downwards.
ATTAAAACATTTGCCTGTTAATAAATTAAACATTTTGGTTTCGTATCGTTGGTCCGATAAAACGAGACATGTGAGGCACTTTGGGCGCCGTCAGGAGAGAAACAAATAACCAATCAGAACACACCAGGGGTTAACACAAACACGTGATCATTGATCTGTCAGTCAATTAATCTCTGTTTTAATAATATTCGATCGTTTAAGTTTATTGTGTCATCGTGAACCGAATCTTGTTGGTTTTAAAGACGTCTTTGGCTGATTCATCTTTAAACATGGAAATAATCTACGTAAACGAAAATAAGAAAATACCGCATTAGTGTTTCTCTGGTGAAACGTGGCGACTCATTTCTCAATTCTGTCTTAAAATAATCAATTATATCTAAAACAGTTTCTCAGTGACGTCTCCAACTGTCAAAGATTCAGTTTCCTCAGAGAGAAATCCTCCTGGACAGATACTTGTTTTATTTTACCTCATTAACTGAATCTGTTGGTCGAACAAAACGAGACGTTTTCCATTTTTCTGACATTTTATAGACGAAAAAAACAATCAGCCGATAAAAAAGTGACTTTATTTCATGATGTGACGTAATTCTCAAAATGTTCAGCTGTGAAAAGCAGCTCACCGCTCATTAATCTGACCTGAAGGTCCGTCAGAAGCTCTGCTGGTCTCGATCTAACGTCTCACTAACAGAAAACTGTCTCTCTCTGCAGGACCTGGAGGTTTTGTCCCAGGAATTAGTCCGTCTCAGTAAAGAGAGCAGTCCTGGCGGCAGTGCAGCCGGGTCGGGATGATACTATCGCCTGGATCCATCCGTCCATTCCCTTCCTTCTCACCACTGTTGTTCACCTCAGCTTGAAGGTGTGGGCTGGGCTCAGACTAACACCTGGAACCAACATTTCCTCCTCTCCCATTGCCTGCGTTCATCAACGTAAGACCTGCTGTGGGCTTCAACTACTGTCTGGAGCCGCTATGATTTCACCACCTCAGTCTGCCTGCTGGGCTATGACTAAATGCTGGAACGTCTCCATCTATTCTTTGTCAATGACGAGAGGAAACTAAAGACTGGAGGGAATGGAAAAGTTGGGCTCAGCTCATTTATGTTGCTATTGAATGTACTGTAATTAGACTGCACCACTCAGTTCCTCTGACTCCTGGCTACGACCTGGAAAACACACATTGTAACAGAGTGTAAATCTTAACTTTCAGTTGTTTCTACGTCTTAAAGCGACTGACGCTTTAAGTCTCTAATGTCTGTGTTGGGTCCTGGCTATGTCCTGGAATACACGTGCCTGGTATCTGAACTGAGTTATTTTATTGGTTTCTATGTGCAGTAACTCTGTTGTGATCTGGCTATTTTCTGGGCTTCCTGTGTGCAATCTGCAACTACTTCATTACTAAATACCTGGGGTCTGTCTATGACCTGGATCGTCTGAGATTTGTACCTAACTGTTTTCATTTTCTGCCTCCGACTGGCGTGGTGACTGAAATCACGTCTCTTGGAAGAGTTCACTTCAGTCAGAGCGAACTGGAGACGTGATTATTGATCGTGACGGGGCAGATCGAGAGCATCAAAACTTTAAAGCGTCACAACATTCAGGGGCGGTCAGACCCGATCAGAACCGGTTCGTACGACGAGTTCCCAAAGCTATTCGACCGTCCGACAAGCGGTTCTGATGGACTGCACCGGCCCGCCTCTGATCCTGGCTTATATTTTGTTGGTGTGGCGACCAGCTTCAGTTAGCTACAAAAATAAATCCGATCCGTGACGTAGCCTGGTTCCAGGACCCTGAATCACCGCCTACAGGTCCGGTGTTGTTGTCATTAAAGGGTCCCCATTTGGAAAAACTACCCGACCAATCAGAGCTCTGTAGGCCGGATTAAGAACGGGGACGTTCCGACGTGGTTCGCAAACTAACAGCTTCGTCCCCGACAAACAGCAACATAAAAACGGAGTCGCTGACTTTTGTTGTTGGTCATTCATTAAACAAGCGTGTTTGTCGGGCTGTGGCTATGTCATGGAGCACTAACATGTTAACTCAATTAATGAAAAGAAAACATACTGTTTTTATGTTTGTGTCGGGCCGTGTTTATTTCCTGGACTAAGCGCCCGTCCCGTCTTTGGTTGTTTTCTGGAATGAAGAGTCAGGCTACGACGTGAAACCATTCTGCATCCCCTTCTTTTATTTATTACTGTTCAAACACTCTGGGATGTAAAATGGTTTGTGGCCCCGACTATTTGCTGGATTTTAAAGACTGTCATAGTCCTCCTCCGTATATTATAATTAGAGCTCATTATTTGGACGTTTTATTCAAAAGAAAATTTCATGAAAATCAGACAAGAAATTACTTTAAAAACGGCAGAATTTGGGATTTCCACACTGTAAAGTGCAACAACGTAAAACTGCTTTGAAAAATGTGCTTAAAAAATCTGTAAAAACTGAAAATGACGAGCTGGATTTGTCTTTTTGTTGTCTGGAAACAGTCTTTAAGAGACGACAGCTCTCGTCCTGATATTTGGTGCCGGCATTTGATTTAGTTCAACTTGGGATGCAAAATGGCTCAGTGTGTCTCTTTGCTTTGTTTGTGATGAGTCAGCTTTTTTATCTCCAGGGCCGTGTCTATATCTTGGATCACATGAACTGTAATTTGTCTTGCACTACTCATTTCCATCCCTGCTGGGGACACCAAATGGTTCAAGTGAAACTGTCGGCTTCGGCTGCTCTTCTGCGACTGACTTACTGAATTTCTATGTCGGGCCGGGTCTACTTCCTGCTTCAAACAACATATCTTATTATTTTGACTGTATCTTTAAATCTGCTTCTGTTCTGTGATTTTGAAAAAAAAGAAGTTTTTGACAGGAAGTGAAACTGAAATCACTTCCTGTCTGCTCTGCCTTCGTTTCTTCTCTTGGACTCTGACTATGTCCTGGATCGAACGTCTGCCACAGGCTGCTTCTGGTGACCAGGCTCAGACTATATCCTGGACATTATGCTTGTAGCAGACTGTGTTTTATGTTGCAGCTGCTTGTATATTTCTGCTTTACTTTTGTTTGTACACTGCAAAAAAATACACACTTCAGTCTGAAGTTAAAACGAGTGAGAAAAACTCGACTTGTTTACGGTGCAGCTTCGCCTGAATGAAACTGTGGCTCTTATTCCACCTTTAGACCAAACTTCAGGACATTATTACACATTTAAACAAAGCATAAACAGCTGTAAATGTCCAGACTATTAACTGGAAGCATTGAACTTTAAAGATTTCGGCGGCACTGATGTGACGCCTGAGAAAAAAATCCAGCCGGTCGAGCTGCACTGAAAACACACTGAAACATTCTCTCTCTCTCTGGCTCAGAGTCTGCACCAGTCTGACTGAGCAGGATCGGTCTATGTGCTGGGCGGCGACTCGGCCTGTTGCTTTGTTTTTGTTTGTAATGTTTAAATCTGTATATATACACGCTGTGATATGACTTCTAACTGTATGAAGAATCAACGGATCTATTTATGAGAGTGATGATGATCATGACGCTAATTATTGTAACAACAAGAAAATGATAAAATATTGTCTGGAGACGATGACGCGTCTGTGGTTTTCTCTGGTCACACAAAGACTCACCTGAACTGCACGTCAACCAGACTACATTCAAAATAGTCCACATTTAAAAACCCTCAGCAGAAATCTAGTTCTGTAGAATTGTCAAATATTAACATTATGTTTGGTGAGTGTTTGTTTCCAGATCAGTCAGATTCTGAACTTCTTTCATCAGGGGTCGTATGGTAGAAAAACTCTTCAGTTTTTAAGTAAATAAACGCAGCATTTAATCATCACACCAACTAATAGAAGCACTGACTGATGACTGGTGTCAGGAAAATGATGAAAATACTTCGTTTTAGGAAGTTATACCTCAAAATACTAAAAAATATTAATCTATTTGGCTGATGGTCAGTGTGCTCAGAGGACACGTGTCATCTGCATTTTTCTGTAATTAATTATTAATACATTTTTTATTTAGTGTGAATTAATATTGTAAATTATATTTCCCCTAAAACTGTCAACCCCCGGGGCTTTTATTCTGAAAGTCACAGGTCTGTATCACAAGTGTTAATCTATATAATACTTATTCAGATTTTGTGAGCATGAATCTGTAAACCGAGCACAGTTTAATAATCATCCACATTAATATCTCTTCTCTACCAGGCGACCTCTGAATGGTCTCGTAAAATCTGATTATTTGAAGCTGATGAAGAGGAGGAGGAGGAGGAGGAGAAGAATCTCCTCAGTTCAGATTTTCCAGTGAACTCATAAAATCGGCTTCATTAAATAAAGTTTGAATCTTTTGATCTATTTTAATCTGCAGGCGACAACATGTCAGGAAAAACAAAAAGACGCTGTTTTGTTTGATTTTTGATTTTTAAAAAAAGCTTTTTTATCTCCTGAGTTTGTTTTACTGTCGGGTTCGGTCTACGTCCTGGACCACGTGATATCAGAGAGAGAGAAAGGAGGAGGAAAAGCCTCAGTGTTTCACACTTTAAATGAAGTTCAAAGTTTCCAATGAACTCATAAAATCTGCTAAAAGCTGAATGAAGTTTGGTTCTTTTGTTCTCTTTCAGTCTGCAGGTGATTATATCAAAGGGGAAAGAAAACAGAACGAAAGAGAGACGTCTTTCTTTTTGGCTCAAAGCAAAGACGAAGATTTTATGTCTCTTTGATAAATCAGCTTTTATCTCCACGGCTATGTCTACGTCCTGGACTACATGAACTGGAACAGATGTGCGTCCTGCAGTTTTAAACACAGTCTCCATCCTGCTGTGAAACGCTGAATATAAACACAGCAGCTTTAAGATTTGGATTAATTAAAGGAAAGAGGTGAAGTTTTAATATATCATGTAGAGACAAGCTGAGAAAACCAGTTCAAAGTGCTGAAGAACAGTTTTAAAACTGAATTATTGATATTTTCAGTGATTTACAGACTTTCAGTGAAAAAGACAGTAAAATCACTTTATATGTAAATAAATTCAGTTTTATTTCTTACATTTTTCTGCTGTATTTGTGTGTAGAAAAGAAAATATTTTCTACAACCTTGAACTGGTCTATAATAATAATAATATTCTGAATGATTATCACTAAAGATTTGTACATTTTTAAAGGTGTCTGACATTTTTATTGTATTTTGGGCTCCTGGGAGGTTTATTCTTTGTTAAATCGACAAAATAATAAGTCAGACTTGTAGCGGAGTTTGTGCTGAAAAAAAGGACACCATGCATGAGGAGTGAGGATGGTTTAAAAGACACGGGCTCGGTCTACATCCTGGACTATATGCTTGAAGAGGAGAAGTTTTTCTGCTAAAAGTTGAATGAAGTTTGGTTCTTTTGTTCCGTTTTAATCTCAGCGGGCGACGATATATCAGCTCTGTGAATCCTGCAGACAAACTGGCAGGAGGACTGACTCCGCCCCCTCCATCCTTCCCACAATCCTCTCTGTTATTGTTGGATCTTTTCAGGATAAAAGTCTTTCTGCTTTCAGGAAAGTTTGGTGATGGAGGTCGAGTTTGGGGCTCTCAGCGGGGAGACGCCGCCTCGCTCAGCGCTAATTAGCTGTCCGGTACTTCCTGTCCCGCAGAGAGAGACAGATTAGAGAGGTGACCGCTCGCCGCTGACGGGGTCCACCTTAACGAGATAGCGTCTGATTGGCCGGGCGGAGGGTTAATTGAAGGGGAGGAAGTGATGAGTTCTTTCAAATTTGGTTTTAATTAAAAGGGAACCTCAGAGGGAGGCTGTCTGTTCCTACAGCTGTCTGTCTGTCTGATTATTTTTATGTTGTATTTAAATTGAGAATCAGTTCAAGATTTTACATAATATTTAACCCTGTCATGTCAAAATGTTCCTGCATGAACAATAAAGGTGTATTTTGCATTTATACTTTATTGCTGCCACTTGTTTATCGGTGTCTAAGTTCTGGACACAAACTGAACGTCCATTTTGTTTCTCTTCATGTTCAGTGGACAGAACTGAACGTTTGTCCTGTTGATCACAGAAACATCAACCTGTACAGCTGCAAACATCTCAGCTGCTTCACACATTCAGCTTTCAGCTGCAGGAACAGTCAGCCTCCCTCTGAAAGACCCGACCAATCACACGCTATCTCGTTAAGGCGGACCCCGTCAGCTAGTTAGTTGTGTAGGAAGCAGACAGTAGGATCATTTTCATTTATCGTTGCTGACTAACTGGGATTTTGCAGAACTGTAAAATGAATATTGGTGCACAATAAAGCTTCATATTTATTGTTGCTTGTTGTTTATTTATTGTTTTTTAAGCAGCCTCTCGGTGGGTTTCTCTTTACTTTTGATGTGTTGTTTGTGTTTGTTGGTCATATTGAGATATCTGGTGCGTATTATTGATTGGTTTTGAGCATATTTGTTAATGTTGATCTGATTTAGAGTTTTCTTTCAGTCGTTCACATGAAACCACGTATCTGTCGCTGGTGTTGAACACTTTCCTCTGAGTGTCACAGACTGTGTGTGTTCGGTACCTGCTGGCTTCGCTCCATGTTTCCGTCTCCTCTGCTGGTCTTCGGCCTCGTGCCTCCATGTTGTCACTTCGTCTTCAGCTCTGATCAACACAAACAACCAGAAACAGAAACAAGATCAGCTGAAGGAAAAATCTGCAGAAAATTCAGCTTCATCCACCTGGAGAGTGTGACCATGTGAGTGTGTTCATTAATCCAATAATTCATTCCACTGAAAATAAAAAACTAAAGCTGCTCCCTCATAAAGACGACAAACTAAACAACCCAAACTGAAAGAAACAAAGTGATAAAAATGAACATCTGCACACTCACATGTATTCAAGTTACACCGCTCGACATTTCCTGGCCTTAAAATCATATAAAATGTTTACGAACACAAACACAATTTGAAAATCTCAATTATTTGTCTCCAGCCCACATCAGGGGAGGAGGGGGGGCGTCTCATGTTTAGTTTGACTGCTGAGAAACGTAATGCTGTTTGTCTGTTTTTGTATATTGTGAAAATGTTTTCTGAATTTATCAGCGATGGAAAAAGATTTAACTCACAAATCAGTTTGACGAAGAAACGTGAGGAGGTGAAAAGGACAAATGAAAGGAGAGAGAATGAAAGGGAGGAGGAGGAGAAAGGAGAGAAGGGGTCAAAAGGAGGAGAGAGGAAAGAGGAGATGAAAAGAAAGGAGGCAGGAGGGATGGGAGGGGACAGAGGGGAGGATGAGAGGAGGGTTAAAGAGCAGGAAGGTTAGGGTTAGGGTTTTTAAGTGAAAGAAGAGATTAGAGGAAAGGTCCACAGGAAGGAAGAGGAGATGAAAGGAGAGGCCTGATGAGAGGAGGAGGTGAAACTGTAACTTTGACTGACAGAGAGAAAGGATGCTGGAGGAGAGGAGGTGAAAGATGAGGAGTAAAGAGGAGCGATGAGGAGTCTTCAGCCATGCCGCTCTGTGAGGCTGATGGGAAGTAAGACTTGAACTTTACGTTTTCACAGCATCACTCCAGCATCACTAACGTGACAGGCACTGCTCCCCTGCGGTGATCAGTCGACCTCAAACTAAGAAACTAAAATAAAAAGCCAAAGAAACATTAAAAAGTGAGCGGAGGACTTCCTGTCAGAGGCCGGCTGCAGGTTTCCTCAACAACTCCAAAGACTGGACTGAAAGAAAGAACGAAACCACGTCAAACGAACATTTTTGTTATTTGAAAGGCCAAATGTTGGAATAGAAAGATGGACCATAAATTGTTGGAACGGGCATCTTGTGACGATTAATTTGATGTATGATACGTGGGGGTCACATGACTGTGGTCCTGAGGTACTGAGCTGGAAAGACTACCACCATTTTGGTTTGACACATTAGTGGTAAATTTGGGGTTATGGAAGGTGTCAGTGAAGGTCCTCACAAGTACACAAGTACAGGCGTGTGTGAGGACAGGATGATGATGTAACAGGGTTCTCTAATCGCCCCGGGAAACCAGGGGGTTGCCACGGCGATCCCCAACATGTCCGACAGAGAGAGAGAGAGAGAGAGAAGTGGAGAGAGTGGAGGTGGAAGTCGGGTTACAAGGTTTAAAAAATTCACGAGTTTTCTCCTGCAGCAGTCGGCTAAATATAGAGTGTGTGTGTGTGTGTGTGTGTGTGTGTGTGTGTGTGTGTGAGAGTGTGTGTGATGACAGAATCCGTCAGTTTGTTTTTGCAACAGAAACCAACAACACGTCTGACAACACGCCTCCTGAAAGAAAACACTCTTTACTGTCTTCTATTCATCGTCAGACAGGACAGTACATCATCACAATAAAGGACAGTAAATGCATCACCAGACGACACAGTGAATGGATCATGAGAGAGGTCAGTAAACACACCACGAGGGAGGACAAGACAGGTCAGTGAATGCGTCACAAGGGAAGTCAGTCAACGCAAAAATAAATGCTACACAGAAGAAGATAGTAGAGGCATCACAAGAGAGAGGACATACAGTAAACACATCACAGAGGAAGACAGCGAACACATCACCAAATGTTCATCATCATGAAAAGAAACAGTAAAGGCTTCGCCAGGGAAGACAGTGAATGCATCATCAATAGAGGCCCGGAACACATCACCAGCAAGGACAGTAAATGCATCATGAGAGACAGGACATACTGTAAATGCATCACAGAGGAGGACAGTGAACGCATCGCTGTGCTATCTTGTGTTGTTTGTTGTTTACTTGACTGAGCTCAGATCAACTTTACACTCACGGCCTTAAACAGACTCAACTTATAGCTTATGGATGTGTGTGTGTGTGTGTGTGCACGCCCAGAGTGCAGTGTGGGCCCCCAGAGGCCTCAGTGTATTGATTGGACTCTCAGTGTGTGTAATGAGAGCCGCTGCGTTTGTTTTTAGCTTCAGAGTGGGAGGAGAGAGATGTGGCACTGCGGCAAGACACACACATTAACACACACACATTAACACACACAAACACAAAGGTACAATCAGAGATGTCCATGTCTTTATATAGACACACACTCAGCAGTGTAGGAGGCTGTAATTGAGAAGAAACAGCCTGTGGTCTGATTACACCAACACTTCTTCTCTCTTTCTTTATGTAATCTGTCTTTTGTTCATTTCTTTTCTGCCTTGATTCAGTTACTTTGTTAGTTTTTCCTCTCTTTCTTTTTATCTGTTTGTTCTTCGGTCTCTTTTCAGCTGAGCTCGTTTTGATGTTGTTCTGTCGCTCCTAGAATCTGATCCAGACTGAAATATCTCAACAACTACTGTGGAACAAGAGGTTTAGAGGTTTGCTGGGGGGTGACATGGACATAACCAGGGATTAAATTGGGCCGGGGCTGTCCGGGGCTCAGTTCCGGCACAAAGGCCTACGCTCTTCTGTCATCAGGCACAGTCGGACTGGCCATCGGGAGCTCTGGGAGTGTAAATAAACCCGGCCCCCGCTTAAATAAAAATAACCAGGTGCTGTGTGGCTGACTGGCCCAGGGGAGTGGGTATTACATCTGTCAGCCTCTCTCTCCCAGTCAATCACTGTTGGTCCAGTCCAGTCTAACTTTACCCGGGCCCGCCCCATCCCTCGTCTGTTCAGTGTTATTTGGATAGAGTGGAGCAAGATGGACGAACAAAAAGAGAAAAAACATAAACGTGGAGCTGAAAAGCTGAGAGAGAAGAGGGTGTAGTCTTGAGGCTGATGCAGCCAAATGTCTTAAAATAACAAACTATTCATTCATCCAGTCAGTCATCTGAGCCTCGTGAGCCTGAAGGCACCGGGAGCAGAGAGAGCAGCCCAGTGAGCCCAGTAAGACCAGTTCAACTGGCTGAAGCAGTCAGACAGAAGACAACAGGGAGAAGATCAGCAGGTTTGGGTTTGGTCACTCGTCAATGTCACTTCGCGAACTGACCAATCACAGCCTGGAGGGGGCAGGACATTAAAAAAAAAGTTGACATGCTGCAGCAAACTTTAGAAATGTTGAACTCATTGTTATGTAAGAATGGTTACTGATTATTGATTATTAATACTCAGCATCAACACATTAGAGACTAACCGCCAATGTAGACCATTTTCTTCCACATGGATTTAAAAGGTCCAGTGTGTAGGATTTAGGGGGATCTATTGGCAGAAATGGAATATAATATTCATAATTATGTTTTCATTAGTGTATCATCACCTGAAACTGAGAATCGTTGTGTTTTCGTTAGCTGAGAATGAGCCCTTCATATCTACATACGGTGCGGGTCCTCTTCCTCGGAGCCCACCATGTTGCTCTACATGCTTGGAAAGGGAAGGGTGGGGAGAGGGGTATTCAGTTGGTTGCAATCTGCAACCTCACCGCTAGATGCCACTAAATCCTACATACTGGTTCTTTAAAGAAGGAACAAAACAAACAACAAAAAAAATGCAGAATGTTCTTAAACTGCTGTATTGTCCAATAACTAAGTTGGTCGGTCAAGGTAAACAAACACTTAGAACTGTGCCCTGCCTCCTGTACAGGTGGTGTTATATAACACATGTTCATAAGGCGTGGTCTTGTGACCAGATGGGTGTGTGTACTATGCGTGTTCCTCATTCCATTTTTCCTCATCGATGTGGACATCACCTGACGCACTTTATTAATGGCATTGCTGCACTTTGTGCCCAGTGTGTTCAACATTCACCACCAGATCAAACTCCACGGAGAGAGGCCACAGAAAAAAGGAAATACTGGGAGCACTGGTAACACTGGGATTACTGGGGTACTAGATTACTGCCACGTCAACCTGCTGCTGATTCCACATCTACAAATCAGAGCTACGAATCAAGGCGAAAGTAAGACTTGACTGATTAACGTGCCGGTCTGTCTTCTGTGTTTCCAGCATCACTCAGAGACTATAAATGTTTTCTCGATCAGAAAAAGATTTCTCCTGTCCGGTCTGTCATGAAATCTTTAAAGATCCTGTTGTCCTGTCATGTAGCCACAGCTTCTGTAAAGAGTGTCTGCAGACATGGTGGAGGGATAAAAAACAAACACGTGAGTGTCCATACTGTAAGAGAAGATCCTCAAAGAATGATCCACCTCGTAACCTGGCATTAAAGAACCTGTGTGAGGACTTCTTACTGGACAGAGATCACAGATTCAGAACCATCGATGAAGCTGCACACGATCACAGAGTGGAGCTCCAGAAATCCCTGAAGCTCTTACAGGAGAAACTGAAGGTCTTTGAACGAGTTAAAGGAAACTGTGATCAAACAGCAGAACACATTAAAGTCCAGACCCGACACACAGAAATGCAGATTAAGGATCAGTTTAAGAAGCTTCACCAGTTTCTAGAAGAGGAAGAGGAGGCCAGGATCTCTACTCTGAGGGAGGAAGAGGAGCAGAAGAGTCAGATGATGAAGGAGAAGATGGAGACTCTGAGCAGAGAGATAGCAGCTCTTTCAGACATAGTCAGAGCCACAGAGGAGGAGCTGAGAGCTGAAGACGTCTCATTCCTGCTCAACTACAAGGCTGCAGTGGAAAGAGTCCAGCAACGCCTCCTGCTGGAGGATCCACAGCTGCTCTCAGGAGCTCTGATAGACCAGGCAAAACACCTGGGCAACCTGACCTTCAACATCTGGAACAAGATGAAGGAGATGGCCTCCTACACTCCTCTGATTCTGGACCCAAACACTGCTCATCCAAGTCTCATCCTGTCTGAAGATCTGACCAGCCTGAGGCTAGGACAGGAACAGCAGCTTCCTGAAAACCCAGAGAGGTTTGATTACTTCCCCTGTGTCCTGGGCTCTGAGGGCTTTAACTCTGGGACTCACAGCTGGGATGTCGAGGTTAGTCATGATGAATTCTGGGGCCTAGGTGTGATGAAGGAGTCTGTTCAAAAAAAGGGAAAAGAACTGACTGGATACTGGGAAATGTGTTTCTTTGATGGAAAATACATCGCAGCCTCCCCACCACTCACCAATGAAGTTCTCTCAGTAGAGAAGAAGCCACAAAGGATCAGAGTTTATCTGGACTTTGACAAAGGAAAACTATCAGTCTCTGATCCTGATAGTGACACACACATACACACCTTCACACACACTTGCACGGAAAGACTGTTTCCATACATTGGCACCCTTAATGAACTCCCACTGAAGATATTACCAGTGACAATCTCTGTAACAGTGGAACAGCACACAGTCCTGTCCGGGTTTATAACGTAGTCTCTATAGGTTTTAACTGGGCATGCTATATATTATTTAAAGAATGTACTATACTAATCTTTATGGTGTACTGTTTCTGCAGTTTGTATACAAAAAAATCAACAGACTTTGATTTCTTGTATACAAACTTCAGCCACCGGATCATCCCACCCAGGCGCTCATTTGTACCTGCTGCCATCAGATGTACAACAGTAGTCTATAAACACCCCGCACAGATCTACTTTCTCCACAGTGTCTGGTTCACCCGAGACACTTACCTCACCTCTCCCTCTCTGTTGTCGCTCTGCTGGACTGTTGGACTGATTTATACTTTTGTTAAAGATATAATCTGGAAGATTTTCATTTAAATAAATGTCTGTTAAGTCACTATCTATCTCTGAGTGATGCAACACAATGGTGATTGAGCCTATGGCCCACTGATGAAAGCCTGCAGCATTTGCAGTATTATGATCCGGGTGTCGGCAGCGACTTTCCCTGAAAAAACACAAGCGGCGCACAGTTAGGTTTTTAACAAGACTTTTAACGCAACAGACTTGCTCTTCAACTCACCTGTGTGTGAAGCGGCGTGCTGTTTTTTCTGATCTTTGCTAGCGTTGTGAGTAAACGGTTACTATGGCTGAACAAACAAAGGAAAGGTCGATGACTGCAGACGAGGAAACTGAAACTGAAGTGAGGTCCAAAAACACACCTGCAATTACTGATTATCGCCAAAGGTGCCATGAAAGAGAATGAAATGAAAATCTTCGAGATTACAACTTTAATAAACATAGCACAAAAAGTAAGGAAATTTGTGTTTGGTAGATTATTTCTTTGTTGTAACAATGCTTCTTGGCAATAAATCTTATACCGTTGGAAAGCCTGTTCATTTCCCTTTTAAATGGTGCCACATTTGTAAGGAACATGGATTTGTGGGATGAGCAGCAGAGCTGAGTACGTGGGTTGCACCCATGAAAAATTTGCCAAATCTTCTCTGCCAATGCCAAACAGCTTATTCTGCCATTGACTCTTGTTTGGTGTTGTTTGGTGGATTGGATGATTGAAGTCTGAAGAAACAAGACATATTGGCAATTTAATAATTTATTCATTTAACAAACAGGAGCCTCAGTAGCNCCCCGCTCTGTGGGGGCGAGCGTTGTCATCTTGGAGGATAGAGTTCGGTCCCAGACTGTGGAGATATGGGATTGCCACTGGTTGCAGAATCTCATCTCGATATCTCTCTGCATTGAGATTGCCTCCAATGATGACAAGCCTTGTTTTTCCAGTGAGGGAAATGCCGCCCCACACCATCACACTGCCTCCACCAAAAGATGTTACTCTATCAGTGCAGCAATCAGCATAGCGTTCTCCGCGTCTTCTCCACACTTTGACACTACGATCCAACTGCCGTAGGCAGAATCTGGACTCATCGCTGAACATAACGTTCCTCCAGGCCTCCCACCATTTAAAAGGGGAATAAACAGGCTTTCCAACAGTATAAGATTTATTGCCAAGAAGCATTGTTACAACAAAGAAATAATCTACAAACACAAATTTCCTTACTTTTTGTGCTATGTTTATATTTGTTGTACATTACACGACATATTATATTTGATAGTCTATTATCTTCTAATTATGTTATATTGCTGTACTATACCTTATACTATGTTATTTATACTATGTTATAATATAACTATACCACCATATGTTACTTTGCTGTACTTATACTATACGATGTTATATTGCTGTACTATACTATATGTTATATCATGTTTACATTACATTGACCTGCTTCATATTCTATATTATACTTCTATTATATCTCTATATTAATACAGACAAACTAGGTTCCATTATTACTTAATCAGATCATATATTATTCTGGTGTTTGTTGTTTACATGTTGACATCTGCTATTAATCACACCACTGTCACTTACCTTGTAATCTTGGTCTCCAATTGCTTGTGTATAGTTTCTAGTTTTTATTTAGCTCTGTTATTTATTCTTTTACCTCTATACCTGTATTTATTGCTGTAACTGTGCTGCTGCAACAACCGAATTTCCCCGCTGGGGATCAATAAAGGTTTATCTTATCTTAAGTGATGGTTTTGTACTAGCAGGAAATGACAGGAAAGAGTTGCAACAACACACAATTATCAAAATGTGACATTGGAATTCCACTGTCAATTAATCTTCAGAAACAGCTAAATGTATTTGGAAAGTTTTTTACGTTTTCTGAGGTGTTCCTGGAGATCCACCACCATCCACAACTAGTTTTCATTTTTTTTCCAGCTGTGAGAAGCTCCTCCACTTCCTTTATGTATTTCACTTTGGGAGGATAGTGGACATCAACAGCACACAAACATCAAGCATATTTTAGTCTGCATATTGATATTTGAGTGTACTAAATTTTCTTTTTTAGTGTGACTTCACTTTTCCAGTACATTACATACTACACATGGCACCCCAAACATGACATGGCAATATAAAATATACTGTATATTAGGTACTAGTAGTATCTCTTGATACTGTAAAAAACTTTAAATTTGATGTTTATGGGGCTAGATCTGGAGTTCGAGCTTTTTGATTCTGTTCTGGTTTAACTGAGTTATGACTCTGAGAAAAAGTAAAATGTGTCAATTAGGTACTGATGGTAAAAAATAAGTAAGAAGAAGATGGTGATGATGATACTGGTGTTGCATGATGAGTCTTTCTTTCAAGGGCTCTGTAAACACTGGTGCTGTAAAAGAAAAAAATAGTACATAAAAACCTGTAAGTTTAAATTACAGTGATCAACCGCTTATATGGACCAAAAAGCTACTAATCAAGTAGTCCGCTTACATAGACAACAGAACATGCCTCAACCGCTGGATCCATAATTGGTTAGTTCATACTGTCACAACTCGGGAAAAGCAGGACTGGACCAAAACCAGGCAGAGCTAACGCAGTACAAAGGTTTATTTTAAACTGATGGCTTACAGGTAACAGACAGGCAAACAGGCAGGTTCAGGTTGACGGACAACTCCCAAGCAAAAACACCACACGGCAAGACAGAAACGAAACAACCAGGCAACAACGCATATGACAACTACAACGAACTGACACTGGAACAATGGAAGAGGACCGATATATATGGAGTGTGGCTAGTGAGGGAAGTGGAGACAGGTGAGTAGATGGGTGGGGCAGTCAGGTGATGGGAAAAGGAGGGAAAGCCTGAGGACCTTTGGAGGATGGAGGGAGAACGGCCAAGAGACACAGGGAAAAAGAAATGTGGCTGGAGTGGAGGGACAGGAAGATGGACTGTGACACATTCATCAAATACATGATTAACACACTCTTATCTTTATGTTTGACATGTGAAAACAGCCCACAAGCCCTACAGTATTAAAGGTAATGACTAGCTAACTAGTCTTACACATGTTACACAGTGGAAAACCAACGTTAGCTAACTTTCCCTGTTGTTTCATTTAAAGTGTGTTTTTGACTTTCTATTGTTTGTTATGAGGCCAGAGTATGACTGGCTGACAGTCTGACAGCCACACTGAGGCATGGCTCTATGTATGGCTGTCCGTCTGTTGGTTGGTCCACCACTTCAGTACAGGTTGAAATATCTTTAAATTTATGTAATGGATTGCCATGAAATTTTGCACAGACATTCATGTTCCCCAGAGGATTAATCCTGATGACTTTGGCGATCCCCTGACTTTTCATCTAATGCCACCATGAGGTTGATTTTAAGTGAAATGTCTCAATAATTTTTGGATGAATTGCCATGAAGTGTGGTACGCACATTCCTCTCTGGATTAATTGTATACCCGTCTATATCTTATATAATTGCCACCCATCCCGCATAATCCCGGATCATCCCATATTGACAAATATAACGCACTGTCCCTTACTCGTACTTACTTGTATTGGAGAAGTATTAAACTAGAATTTGCGGAAGAGAATTTTTTTGTGATATTTTGAGGTTTTTTTGAGTCATTTTTCTATGTTTCCACTCAGGTGTTTAAATTGAAAATGTGAATGGATGGAAACAAACCTATTGAGACACAGACAATATGCTGCATTCAAAGTTATCACAAACCACAGTTCAAAACTGTTAACAATCAATCTGCTCATATTCATGATGTTCTTAAGAGAAATGTTGTATTAATGCTTTTGCATCATACAGACTGAGGTTTGATAAAATGGAGTCATTTTTCTATGCTTCAACTTTAATCGTAGTATTTCAGGAAAGTTTGATGCAATATCATGTTAATATTGTTTGATATATTTTTGGCCACAATAACCGTAGTGTGAACATTTGAAACCAGCACAAAGTTTTGTAGAGTCACAGTCGGGGAAGAGGGGGTTAACTCTAGCCGTAGCCCTTCTTTGTTTTGTTGGCACAGGTGAGTGTGTGTGTTGTTGGTTCTTTTGTCATGTGTGTTCAGACATCAGAGCCAGACTGACCTGACTACCAGGTCACATGACCCTGCTCCCTGTCTACCTGTCTACCTTGCCCCCCCACCCTCTGTTTGCTATGTGATCTGATTGGTTTTAATGAGGCTTCATTAGTGCAGCAGGATCAGGTTTCCCTCCTGCTGACAAACACTTTACGGTTGAACTTTTTCTGCTAAAAATGTGTCTTATCAAACATTGGGAAAAGTAGATATTAAGATCTGAGTTTGGGAACATGAGCTTCTTTGTTGTTCGAAAGAAACATCTGATCTGAATGGGACGTTGTAACTGAATCACAAGGTGCAAAGAATCATGGGTCAGTTTTCATCGGGTCATCAGGTCCAGTGGGCACATCTCCAGGTGGAAACTTTCCACTACTGGTAATAGAAGGTGGTACTGCCCACTTCAATGTCATTAACAACAGTTGTTCAAATGATTGAGCCACCGTGCCCTGGTGTCTCTTCTTCCTCTGAGCCATAAAAACCATTAAAACTCATCAATGAGCCACACTGTTGCCCTGGGTGACATGTTCCTTCACCACCATGAACACACACACTGTAGTTTATTTTGACTCAATCCCAAATACACCGTCCTGCTGCCCCAAATACTCACTAGAGCAGAGGTTCTCAATTTCTTTTCAGCCAAGGACCCCTTACAAGATAGAGCATATACTGGGACCCCCTCGTGTATGTCCCTTGGAATAATTTTATGTAGCTTATTTTTTATACTTCTAGTTATGTGAAAGAACAACACAAGATAAATGTAACAAAGATATTAGACATGAAACCGGTGACACGTGGTTGACTGGCGGGAGTGAAAATTCTAAGAGTTATACATTCGTTAGATTATCTGAAAACTTTTCATGGACCCCTGAGGGTCCCTGGACCCCACTTTGAGAATCACTGCACTAGAGCACCAAATGTGGATTCATCCACCGCTGATGATGTATACTTTAACTATATACCATAAAAAAAAAATACTATTGTGATGTTGATTAGGAAAAACAGGGGACCTAATACTGGCCCCTGAGGGACACCAGATTCAACACATTGTTGGTTTGGACCTGAATGTGGGATTTGATGACAAGAATAAAAATAAAGAACAACTATCCTTTCAAATACACTCCCAGCACAACTTCATGTATAGAAACTATTAATTTAATTTAGCAGGAACAGAGCTAATTTATATAAAATGTTGTCCCAAAATAACAAAAGCTCCCAAATTTCTTGGTCCAGGTTGATGTGCCATTTTTTTTTTACAGTTGCTTCATGTGCTTCAACCCTGATATACCTGCTCATAATTCTAGTTTAAAAATGAAACTAGATATTTGTGAGGTGTTTTTAAAGATTTCTACCTTCAGTAGGAACCAGTGGGCTTGGAGCTGAGAGCCACAAACAGGAAGTCAGAAAGTACTGAGAGACGGACTAACACGGGGTAGTATAAGTATAAAATACCTCCAGACATATTATTTAAGCCATATACATGAGTACAGATGTATGATTTACACATGTCTGCTGGAACTGATGGCTTCTTATAGTTTTCTTTCTTTTTATGGACGACTGGTAGAAAAAGTGAAGCTGGTTTCTGGAGCTGAAATGATATCGACCATCTTTGGGATTAATAAAGTTCTTATCTGTGAAACTGTGATGGCCATTCTTGACTAAATGATTCAGTAACTAAACAAAAAACAAAATAGATATATAGATAAACGACAATAAAAACAACCAACCCTTCTATCTATCTGTCTTTATCATGTATTTATCCATCCTGCTCCAGTACAGCAGGCAGCCTGTTCCTGAACGCCACACCCTGATGCCTAATGAGTGTTTAGTAAAACAAAACGCCGTGAGCCTCCCAGCTGGCAGACGGGGCTCGTCGTCGACACGTCTGACAGCTGAACACAAACTGAATCTGGGGATGAAGCCAAAGCTCGGCGGCGCAGAGACAGACTGTCGGCTCAGCGTGTCGCCGACCGATCCACAGGTAGATAAGGACGACAGGTAGACTGATAGACACACAGAGAACATAATGAAGCTGTCTCTGGCTGAAAGACACGTTGGCCCTGAACGCCTCGCAGACAGAACCACAACAGAACAGAGAGACAAGACAACTGATGACACACAGACAGCAGAAGAAGAAGAAGAACAGCTCAATCAAACACTGATAACTGGGTCACACAGAGACGGCTGGATGTACTCCAAGATTTATGTTTCTGGAGGTTCAACAAGTTAAATTTAAGAATCTTAAGAGTTCTACCACATACATACCACATAGAGTGCATTTTATTATCTGTTTCACCAAAGTATGACAATATGATGGAAAACCAGTAGGGACGATACAGCCTATAATTATTTATTATTATTTAAACTGCAGGTCTTGCTAATTGTGATTTTAATATTAAATCAGTCAATCGTTAAGTGCGACCCGACAGAGCTCTCACAGGTAAAATAAGACTATAAAGGCTGTGACACCTGAAATACAGGCTGCAGTGTTTTATTTCTATCATCGTTTTGTCCTGCAGGCAGACAGGATCAGGTTACACCAGGAAAGACAGACAGACAGTGGTCTGAACAGATAGATGTGCAGGGAGGAGAGACGGACAGGTGAAGCGACAGGTAAGACATGTGATCATGTTGCGGTGATGTGTGACAGTAAAGTAATACAAAGAGAGGATCAGCAGGGCAGACAGGCAGAACCACAGACAGGATCAGGTTTCTACAGGACCCCAAACTTTCCACAGAGAGAGAGAGACAGGCAGGCAGACAGACAGAGACAGGCTGAGGCAGACAGAGGGACAGTAGTCAGTGTGGAGTGGATGTGGACAGTAAAACTGAGTCTGATGCTGCTGAACTGAATATTCAAACCACTTGTCAGAATACCTCCAACAATACAGTTAACTTCACCAACGTATCTGCTGATTATTTTCAGTTTTCAGTGTTTCGCCTACAACATGTCAGAAAATAGTAAAACAAAAATGCACATAATTTCCCAGAGTCCAGAGTGTGTCATGTTTTGTCCTTCCAACAGTCGAATGTGACACCACACGAAGAAAAGCAACAAATCCTCACATTATAGAATCTGACACCGGAGATTATTTTGTAATAATTGATTATCAAAACTGCTGCAGATACATTTTCTGTGGACAAATCAATTACTCGACTAATCACTCCAAATCTAAAACTATTCAATTTACAGCAGCAAATACTCACATTGGAGAAGCTACAACCAGAGAAATTTGGGCATTTTTGCTTAAAAAAATGATTAATTGTTTACCAGTATAGTTGCCTGTTCTGTCGATTGACTAACTGATTAATCATTGCAGCTCTAGTCGGTATAATGTTGGATAGCAGAGGTAGAACGATGTGGTGAATAATAATGATATAACTTTAAATAGGATTTAGGGTAGAATAAAAGAGGAGAATAAAAGGATCAGCATTGAGTGGGAACGATAAAAAGTAATTACTGCAGAATAGCCTTTAAATGTGCTTTTTTATATTATCTGTTTATATTCATATAAATATAATATATTTATTATTTATTTATATTTCCTCGCGTTTTCCTTTTGTCTTAATGCCTTCCTGTCTCATGTAAAGCACTCTGTATTGTTGTTGAAAGATGATATTGAGACTTACATTAAGTGTTAGAAGGACAAACAGACAGAGATGGTGGTAAACACTGTAGAGAGCAGTAATGTACGATAATGGCCGTGCTAATAAAGCTGCTTTGAATTTGAAAATAAAAATAGATCTTCCTGTTAAAGTTCACTGACCTGATTTTATTTATCTTCTGTATTAAAATAAAAAAAATTAAAACATCTGCATCAAACAGCAGAGTAACTTCCTGTCACATCCCATCATCTAATTGGCTGTCCCTAAAGATGATGTCATCGTCTGGGGCCGCAGCGGAGCGTGTGATTGGTCAGAGCTGCCGGCCTGCAGCAAAACACATTTTACATTTCCTCTTTTTATATCAACCAACAGAGATCGTGTTTTATTTTTCATATTCTGTTATTTTTATGTAAGCTTCCCTTTTCTTCTCCCTCTCATCCCTCCCTCGTTCTTCCCAATACACCAATATTATATATTATATTAATATATTAAATATATATTATATTATATATTCTACTGTATATCTGAGTGTGTGTTCAGATGCATAAAACCGCCTGGTAGAAATAAAGATGAAATAAAGAACGAAAGAGAGAGAGAGAGAGAGACATTACCCGCTCACTCACTTCCTCTCCTCCTCTCTTACTTGCTTCCTTTGTGTCTCCTCCTCTTCCTCTTCCTCCTCCTCCTCCTCCTCCTCTTCCTCTCTATCAGCTGGTAGATCATTAAACTGACAGACCAATAATTACTTCTTTTTCTTCTTCTACAGCCGGTCCACATTAAATGTCCGTCTCTTCTCTCTCTGTCGTTTTCTTTGATCTCTAATTATTTTCGCCTCGGTTGAAACCACCGTCCACCTCTCTTCATCTTCATCTTCATCTCTGTCTGCTCCAGCACACAGCTGCTTTACTGCCATCACCAGTGTATATATAATATATTATATATAACCTTATGATACATATTCTCTCATTAGATTATTATTCCTCATCATTAATGTAAAAGCAGGATTTGACTGTTGGAGTTGGTTGAGGTGGAGCTCATTTTCAACTATTTTGTATCAGACTGCAACTAATGATTATTTTCATTCTGGATCAATCAGCTGATTATTTTCTCCATTAATCGA
>NTHP01000560.1:125817-139260 GCA_003416845.1 Oplegnathus fasciatus | reverse complement strand
TTTAGTGTTCGGTGTTCAACAGAGTGGTGACTCTTTCTCCACGTAGACAATCTAGATGATTGCGTCATTGTTAGCAGTTAGCCTGTAGCTCAGCCCTGATTTTAATTTAGTTTTAATTTTCACATTTTTGTCAGGAGCCGCAATGTCTTTTTATTTTTATTATCTTCAGTCTAGGTTTAATCAAAATATAATATAAAGGATATTTTAGTGTCATTTTTGTTCTACATCTGTCACCATCTTACCGTTGTGAGCTTGGTGGAAAAGAGATATTTCATCGTTTATATCAGAGTCCATTTCACTCTCCTGCTGTGAGACAACAGACTTCGTCTCCTCAGCAAATCGCCGACTGTTAGTAGTATTTAAACAGTTTATAATGAGAGAAAACATCTGATTATGCTAAGCTAACTGATGTTATTTACTCATTTAGTCAAATGTTATTATTTCTGTTGACTAAAAATCGTAAAACCTCCCACCCACCGTCCTGTGTACTGATGGTATATTTATTTTATTTACAACAGTTCTGCTCGATCTTCATCCAGCAGGCAGCGGCAGGTTTTAACTCAGTGTTCATTCAAGTCGATTTTTCCTGCGATGCACCTGTCACGTATTCAGGTATGCAGAGATTTATTTTTTAAAATGTTATAGTCTTGTTGACCAAATTAACGCCGTACAGAAGCAGTGGAGCGTAAATGACCACAAAGAGTATTTGGACACCACTACTGTCCAGAAACTTTTAGCCATATGGAATATTTGCAGTGGTAATTTATGAGTGTGTTTAATGTGACAGTAGTGCTACTAATCGACAGCGGCAGTCTCTGCAGTACTAATGAGTAGTAGTACTACAAGCAGCAGTATCAGATATGCAGAATGCAGTTTACTGAAGTATTGACTCCATCTTTTTAGACACAGTTCAGACGTATGTGGTATCTTTGGAAACTTCAGGATCTCCTCTAGAGTTTGAAATAAAGCAAAGATAAATCTACTGGTGATACTTCAGAGTTGAAGAGGTTAAACTTCCAGAATCAGACGGAGTGTGATTCAAACCAAACCTGAGGAAGGAAAAGTTTTATTGCTCCCACTGTGGACTTTATGCAATAAACCTGCGACAATAACTTTTCATCTGACGAAGAGCAGTTTCACAGGAAACTTTATTGTGGCTGCTTTATTGAATGAAGAACGCAGAGGGAGAAATAAAGAGAGAGACGGCCGGCTGTGTTTTTCCTCAGCAGACTGAAGACGCTCTGTTCGCCTCATCATAAAAACACCTTTAATAACCTGCAGCTTTATATCTTCATCTTAAACACATGAACATGATTTCAGCTCCATGCGTCTGTCGGGGGACGTCACAAACAGGAAGGAAACGATCGATACAGACACGATGTATTCATTTGAGACGTTTCTGAGGTTCTTCATTAAGAATATTAGTGTTTTTATATATTTATGAGTTTAATAAATTAAAACAATTTTAAAAATGCCACTTTATTTTAAGTGTACACTGGCCTGCTGCTGTGTTGTTTCATCCATGTTGTCGGGTGATGAGTCTGCAACATTACCACACCGCCAAATTTCATTTCATTTGGTTGCAAACCACATATCTCCAAACCATCAACTTTACATGAGATAAGAAAAACAGTCAGTTTTCAGCTCTGCATCAATGCATTTGTCAGTTAATCCCATGGGGTTTTAAATAGTTTATTAATCTTAAGTACGAGGGAATCCTGCGTGCTGTTTATCTGGAGATAAACGTGGTTTTCTTTGGACACATTATGTAAATGTGACTCCCCTGTTGATCAGTTGGACCGATTTCCTTCCAGACAGCCATTAGTTCCAGTTTATTTGTATGAAAATCAACTTGCAGAGACTTGAGCTGAGTTCTGTTGGAGGGAACCGAACCTCGAACCTCGGCCGAGGCAGCTGACTTGCTTTGAAAAACAAACAACATGAAGCTGCAGGTGATTACATCATCTTCAGTGTCTTGTAATGAAAACTCACTACAGCACCAAATGTTGATTCATCCGCTGCTGAAAATAGTCCCCACCAAATGCACTATTTCCTCCTGTTAGTTTGATAAAAACTACAGTGAGCAGCTGTTTTAATTACTGAGACTTTTTAAACATGAAACTATATATTTGTGTTTTCAATGGAACCAATGAGCTGAGAGCCACAGACAGGAAGTCAGACAGTGTTGAGGGACGGACTAACATGTTGATGGTTTCTCAGTTTTATGGTCAAGGTTAGAATCAGGTTTAGGTTCAGTTCAGAGGAAGCACAGCTTCTTACTCTCCTTTATTTTAAGAACTCGATTTCTGCTCTTTTCCTTTCTTTGTCTCCTCATTCCTTCTCTCGTCTCATTTCCTTCCCTTCCCTTTGCTTCACTTATTCTTCTTCTGTTGTCCCTCCCATCCCTCCTTTCTTCTTCTTCTGTCCTCTCCTTACTTCTTCCCTGCAACTCTTCCTCTTCTTTCTCCTCCGTTCTGCCGTCCTCACATCTTTTCTCACTCCTCCCTCTTTCCAGTTTCTCTCATCTCCTTTCTCCATCTTTCCTAGTTCCCTTCTTCTATTTACATTTATTTCTACCACATCTCTCCTCCTTTCTTTTTCCAAAAAATAAATCCTTTCTCCTTCTTTTACCTCTCATTCCTCTTATTTCCTCCCTTCTGTTTTCCCTCCCATCCTCGGCAACTCTTTCTGCTCCTTCTTTCTTGTTTTTTTATTCCTCCCATCCTTCGGTATTTCTGTTTTTGTTGTTGCTGTTTCTCCTTTATTTTCCTCTCTTCATCCCTTCCCCCTCAGTCTACCATTTTCATTCATTTTCCCTCCTCGCCCCACTCTCCTGTCTCTCGTCTCATTTCCCTTCCTCCCTTCTTTCCTCCCTTATTTACCTTCTGTTTTTCTCTCCCACCTTTCTTTTCTCCTTCCCTCCTCTCCTCGCTTCTTTCCTTCAGTAACTCTTTCATTTTCTTTCTCCTCTTTTCTGCTTTGCTTCTTTCTTTTCTCATTTCTCCCCTTTTCTTTTTATGGTTCTCTCTTCTCCACACCTCCTCTCTCCATCTCCTTTCTTTTTCTAAATTTCTCTCCTTTCTTTTGACAAATCAACTTCTCCTTTCTTGTCTTTATCTTCCTTCCCTCACGATGCCTTCTGTTTTCCCTCCCATCCTTCCTTTCTCCTTGCCTCCCCACGTTAAAAACTTCTTTCTCCTCCTTTTCACTTTGCTCACATCTTTTCCCACACCTCCTCCTTTCAATTCTTTCCTCCCTTCTCTCCCTTGTAGTTTTTCCTCCCATACCTCCTCCCTCCTCTTTTTTCCTTTCTTTTCCTCTCCTCTCCTCCTGGTTTGTCTCTCACTCTCTGACTCTTTTCTGTTTGTGTGTTTCCCGACAGGACGGCCATACATGGACATGGAGTAAGGACGGCCTGACGCCTCCTCCTCGCTCTCCAACACAAAGCCACCGTCTCTCCACCACCACCACTACCACTAATGTCCCACTGGCTTGAACAAGAGAGAGAGAGAGAGAGAGAGAGAGAGAGACAGTAAAACACAGAGACAGATAAAGGAAAATTAGAGAGGGAAAAACAGCAAGCAAAAGCAAAACGAGAAAGAGAAAGAGAGGAAGAGGGAGGCTGCACATCCATAATCTCCACAGCGGAGAAACACTTAGCGAGAGGGAGGCAACACAGGCGATTCTGTCTATCTTGCAACTTCAGGAACCATCATCACAATTTAATAAGAATTTGAAAGGCTGCGGCGCTGCAACAAATCAGTCTTCAGAGGGAGAGAGGGCGGGCGAGAGAGCTAGATACACAGAGAGAAAGAGAGAGAGAGGCGAGGATGGAGCGAGGTGGAGGCCAGACACCAGTGTTTTAACGCTTTCCTGCCTGGATTTATATCTTTTTGCTTTTTGTTGTCAGTCCCAGCAGCAATAAACCTGCGACGGCAATATAAGAGAATAACTTTATTATTATTTTACACATATTCAGCTCTTCTAAGACTGCTGAGATTTCAAGAAATTATGTTTTTCTATCAAGAGAGTCTGAGTTTTGAAGTGGAACATCTTGTTATTTAGGAGAACAGGACTGACGATCGCTTGTAGGCTGCAACTTTGTAACCTGCACTCGGAAAACAACCAAAAAAGGAAATATTTCAGCTTATTCCTGAGAGTTTCCTGGTTTTACCCCGAGGACCATCTTGCAGGCCAGGAGGAGCTGTGTTTTTATTTTGGAGGGCAACAGGAAGGCTCCATCTCCGCCCACCAGAAGGACATCAGAAACTCGTCAAAATAAAAGACGTACCACATACCTGTCAGATGCATCGGCTTTCCCGCTCTTTTACAGCGTTTCTTTCATGGCTTGACACCTAACTGCCATCTGACCCCTCCCTCCACCCCTCCTCCCCCCTTCCTCCCCCCTCAACATGTCCGACCGCCTCCTCTCTCGCTGCCCCGACCACTCGAGGAAATCAGGGCAGGAAAAGAAGTGAGCAAGGAGTTAGTTATCTTACCTGCGATTCATTAGCTCCACCCTCCCCTGAGGACAGAACTTGATTCTCTACAGGTGGGACGTGCTGATGCAAGATGGCGGCCGGCGTGGCGACGTGGCTGCCGTTTGCGCGGGCTGCGGCGGTGGGATGGCTGCCGTTAGCCAAGAAGACGATGCCCAAACCTCCCGTGGACAACTCGTCCAGATCAGATGAGATCCTGTATGTCAACGTCAGTGGGGTCAGGTTTCAGGTGGGTGCTTCATCTACTGAGCATGCTCCGAACTATGGCAGCAAAGTGGGGAAGTTCCAGATGTTTCACCTTCCTTTCAAGCCCAGTATCCCCTGGTAAAATGTCCATACTGGATGATTTAGAGTAGGGATCTCCTCCGAGTCCAAACTTCAGCAACACTTTAAAGACCTTCACTGTGAGACCGACGAGTTTCAGCTTGTGGCCTTCCCGTCACCACTTATGAAGACCCCGAGCTGAAATGCGTTGGTCTCACAATACAGTTGTTCTGTATAATACAAGTGTTGCTGGAGTTTTAACCTCCACACCCCACAATATCCAGTTTATTTCCTATAACCAACCATAAGTTGGATGTAAAAAAAACCTTGAATATTGAATAGAACCTGGGGTTTTGCAGTATTGTCCAATATTGACGTTCCTCTCAACACTGGACAAGTAGAAGGTTGTTTTACCTTCGTTCCTCCAACACTGATGTTGGACAGTTCTGCAAAACCCTGTTTTCTGTTCAACGGCGATGTCTCCTACAATATTTGCACAAGCTGCCATGGTGCGTGGTTAGAGTTAATTGCAGGTCTGTGACGAGACGTTAACGCTGGTTTCCCGCACAAAAGTTGGATGCACCACAGGCCATCAACCGACCTGACCTCCACATAATTATAACTTCCCGACATACAGGGCTTCTTGTGCTGACACTGACTGGCACGGAACATAAATTATGAGTTGATTTGTTTAATATGGATGTAAAACTACGAGATACTTAAACCCTTCGCCACACAAGAATGTTGTTGTCTTAATTCTGCAAAACCCCAAACCGCGTCTTATTGAACCACGATCAATAAAATAAAATTGTTACGCATCCGTCCACCCCCCGACCTCCACACCCTTACCTTCTGCCTTGCTACATAAAGACACACAGTGAACGTTGGCACTGGACGTAAACCATGCCTTGTAGATTTGTCCAATATTAACATCAGTCTTACAGATACTTGGCTGCTTCCTGACAAATCAGGGACCTTATTAACCGTGTTTACATTTTGTACATAAACAGTTTGTACGCTCACGCCCAAACAGACAATGAGATTTATCAGTTTCTCCATGTGTTTGAAAATGTTTGCAGATTTATAACCTCTCCTGACCACGCGTGCGAACGGACGTTTAGTCACATCAGCATGATTAACTGAAAGAAATGTTTATTGTTAAGACATGCTGGACCCTGTACCTAATGTCGCCGCAGCTTCAACACGATCCAACATGTTCTGCTGACTTTCATTTATAACGGGCAACTTTCTTCCTCTGAGATTTAAAGTCTTACACGAGGTTGAAGGCACTTCCCTTTATTTTGAGCGCAAGGACATAATTTCTTCGGGTGAAATATAATTCTTTTAAATTTACATTAACCCCCCACTGTCCTTCTTTGATGTCAAGAGCACCTCTTTCATGTTGTATTTCTAGATCTGCATCAGCAGCAGCTCCATACTCATGCTGTACTGCAGACCCACAGGATCTGTTAATAGCATTCAATTTCATTCTGCATTAATGATACATGGAATAAACTCAGTAGTCTTCTTTAAATTTTAATTGGATTAAGCTGAATACTTCTCTGTTCAACTGAGAAGCGCAACAACGTCTACCCAATAATACCAACCCCAATAGTTCGTCACCTCTGAATGACATGCATGTCCACTGTCTCTTTTATGCACTGCAATATTAAGGACAAACAATTACTCAGTCTGCTTATTTATCACTACCTTCATCTCGTGGTCTGTGATGTTTGTCTTTCACAGTTTTTCTCAGCTACATTTTTACACATGTTCGATAAATACCGATCTTGTATGTACGGGAAGTTCTCATGCAGAGATGTAGGACTTGTTTGATGCAGACTTTGATGAGCACCAGTTTTTTTCCTTCAGTTTGGTGTGTGGAATGGTTCTAAATACTACATTACCCATGAGCCTCAGAGGCTATTCCAGCAGAAAGCCATGATATCAAGAGTTCTACAGAACCATATTCAGAGCGCTTGTTGCAATCAGGAACTGCTCCAAAATATTTCCAAAGTCCGAAAGAAGAATCTGGAGCTCTTACAGCAATGCTCTCTGGGACTCGTAGTTGACTCCTAAAGTTGTTATGGACACAGTCTTGTACATTTGCCCGTTTTTAATGAAGCAGACTTTGTTAGAAGTTATTAAGCTCAATACCTGTCCAAGAGATTAAAAATACGATCACTTACCGTTGTCTATGAGGAAAATTAAAAACACCGTTACTTCCAGAACTACTTTCAGAGAATCATGTTGCTCCTAATGTGCTCCAGCTCTGAGCCTACTTCCAAGGCTGAAAGTCGTAAATACTGTACGTCTAATCAGCGCATTGATGTGCATTTGGGCTGAAATAATAACAAAATGGCTCCACAACAAAAATAGATTTTGTTGGCTTACAGGAATCAAGCAGCACCGAAGTACTTTCTGCTGCGGTGGCAGAATAAGAACAAAGTTCTTGTCAAGCCTGTGACTTTGTCCTAATTTTTAAAGACAAAATGCAGCAGCTTGAAGTTCTAGTGATATATATAGAAATACAATCAAACAGTAATACTTTCTTTAAATATGGAGCGCCAAATAATAACATCTAAGCATAAAATAGGCCCTGCTTCACTTTTACCATCAGTTAGTGACGCTTCAGTGCTCCCATCTTAAACATCTCAGTAACGCCTTCAAATGGAACTTGTGTGTTTGTGTCTTTAGCACAGTGTGGAGTACCCTATAAGATCAGGGTTTAAGTGGTTAAACAAAAAACAAACAAACTGACAATTATATAAAATATTTTTTTGCTACGAAATTAATATGTTTTGACATGTCCACTTATTTGGTGAACATTGTAATTACCAAAAAGAAGGAATCCCTACCCCTACAGTAAATGGGTGAATGAATTTTTGGTACAGACTAACGATGTCTGTACTCTAATTTGACTGTCAGTATCTGTGTGGGGGAACATAAAAATATAATTTAATGTCACTTAATACATTTATTTAAGAAGAAATCCTCCGGTGGATGCCCATGATGGTGCTATTGCTGGGAGATTCCGCGCCGCAGACGCCCACATGAGAACCAGTTTAGAGCCTTCTATTCTTTTCTCTTCCATTTCTGCAGACATGGAAGAACACTTTGGATCGTTACCCAGAGACGCTGCTGGGTTCTTCAGAGAAGGAGTTTTTCTACAACGAGGACACACAGGAATACTTCTTCGACCGAGACCCCGAAATGTTCCGACATATCCTGAACTTTTACCGCACCGGGAAGCTCCACTACCCGCGACACGAGTGCATCCAGGCCTTCGACGAGGAGCTGGCCTTCTACGGCATCGTGCCAGAGATCATTGGAGACTGCTGCATGGAGGTAAACCTCTGCTTTCTGTCGGTTGCAGCATTTGTTTGAATGTCTGAAAGTCACAGATAATCACTTGTTCCTGGTCGGGTCTTTACGAAACACTTGTCTCTGTTTTGGTATTCCAAAAGTTGCAATGATTGGCCGACAGTGGGCGATACATTAACTTCAACCAATCAAAAACACAAACCACCTGTGACCGTGACAGGACTGTGCTGTTTTTTTTCAAAATGTCGGAAATGAATGTTTGATGAAATCTCGGTTGTTAAATGATGTCATAAGATGAAGGCCGAGGCAGCTGCGTAGTCCACGTCTGAATCATCACCACAGACCACAAATATCATCATGGCTGTGAGAGCTTTGAGACTCCAGTGCTGACCAGATGCATTAAAAAAAATGAAATAGGAGAAGACATCTCAGTTTTGTCTCTGACTTTGTGTACATTATTTCTATATGCAAAATTGATCATTTTCACAAAGGAATTTTCCTTTGAACCTGTTGTTTTAGTACAGCAGCCCTTATACAGATTATAATGTTTATAATGCCTGCATTATGCAGTGCAGTGTAGATACTGTGACCTTTGATTTCTTCTTAATTGTTGACTGTAATGTTGGTTATTCTGCTGGTGCACTCATTAAGTCTCTTTGGAGAAGAGCTTCATCAGCTAAATGACTAAAGTGTGAAGCCATCGATGGATCTGAGGGGGATTACTAACCAGCGCTGCTCTTGAACTCCATTATAAAACTCAGGCTCATTAAGACAGCAGTGATGAGCCCTCTGAAACACCAGCATCTCAAATGCAATCTGATTTGGCTCTTTATTGCCACTGATTTTGGCAAGCTTCGGCCGTGTTTCTGTAAGTGATTTCTTTAACGAGTCATAAACAAGTTCCTTGCTCACTCTCTGCACAACAAATCACCTTCAGAGCCTCTTTATATTACCTTTTGTCATATTAGCCTCGTCTTCTGAGGCTTTTATATGTTTATATCCTTGTTTTTATAACTGACCCGTCCAATGACTCATGAATGGGTAATTGTTCTTTATTTCCTCAGATTTGGCAGGTTTGATCATGTTCACAAGTGTTGATTCAACTGTGAGAGATTCTAATTTCTGTTTTTCTTTTTTTTACTCGCTCAACACTTCCCCCACAATTTCCCACGAGAAAACAGTCCACATGATTTTTATTTTTATTCCTCTAGTAATTTCACAGATTCTGCTGTGTTTCTGCTGCTGTTTACCATCTTCTCTGTTAATTTATAACATTTGTCATTTAGGATTTGAGACAAAACATTTGAAGAAGGAATTTAACTTCCTTCTAGACCAATTTATTAGTCACTGTGGAGGTCGCTTACTGCTGCTTAATTTATCACTATATATTTCGCTTGCTGTCTTAATAAGAGCTAACAGGAGAAGGAGCCAACGCTGGTGGAGCTAAAGTTAAAACATTCATGAGGCAGCACAAACTGAGTTATTGGTGTTTTGGTGGAAATTGGATCTTAGAACCAGGTCTGGTTTTGGTGTAAATAATCACTCCGTAGGTAATTTGTCATTTAACTTCCTTCAGGGGTGTGTTAGTTTATTAGTACAACACCGGCTGAATGGCCTTGAAGCTAACATAATGTTAACAAGTCCAGTGATTACCTCACAGGACACAAAGCTAACATGATATAGACACACAGTGATACTAAAGAAGATCTTCAGACCGTAATTCTGAGCAGCCTCGTGGGAAAAACTGTTAACATCAGCCTCCTAGTTGTTATTTCGAGAGTTTCTGACACCTTTGATAGACGTCGCCACAAACTGGTGGCAAAATTGTCTGCTTTCACTTAACTTCACTTAACAAATATGATAAAAATGGATCATTTAGGCTTAATTGCCATTTATCTGTTATGACTATAGGCTAGCTATGGATGCCTTGTTGGAATAAAGCTATTGTGACATTTGTGCACGGGAGAACCTGTGGTTATCCTGACTTGGGAGCGTTCAGGCATTACTCTAGGATAGCTAGCTTTGCAGTCACACCAGACAAAGTGTAAATTATCTATATTTATTATGTTACATATTTTTTGATTGGCTGAATTGAATTACAGTAGAGTTAATATTTGATTGAGATGTAACTGCCGGTGATGGGGGCTATGCAGACATTTTGCCGCCTGTTTGTTGACACTTCTTTAGTCGGTTTCGCCAAGTGGGAGAAATCGTTGGTTTCAGAAGTTACGATTCTGATGAAAATTACAAACCAATCCAGATATTTCTGAACTCTTCTGCACAAATGAGTCCTTTGCATTTCTTTCTTCTGTGACTTACCGTTAAGCACCGTGTGTTTTCAATATCAGTAACTTGATAACTTATCTAACTATAAATGGAAGGAGTCTCTGTCTGTCTGTCCTTCAATTATCTCGCCAACCATTCATCCGATCGACTTCACACTTGGTGGGTGTATTGCTGAGAACCCAAGGAAGTGCAGCGTCCAGTGTGAAGTTGTTTGGATGAGCGATTCTCAAAAAGGCTACACGCAGCAATACCGGAGGCCAAGAAATTGGCCCGTTCCAAACGGGCACGTTTTGAACGGGCTCTGCACCAGTGATAAATAAGATATAATAAGACAATAAGATAATAATCTTCCTCTCCCTTTCTTTGTGAAGGAATACCGAGACAGGAAAAAGGAGAACCAGGAGCGTCTGGCAGAGGACACGGAGGCCAATGAGGCGATGGACGCCCCCCTCCCTCCACACAGCACCTCCAGGGAGCGGCTGTGGCGAGCCTTCGAGAACCCCCACACCTCCACCATGGCACTGGTCTTCTACTACGTCACCGGCTTCTTCATCGCCGTCTCCGTCATTGCCAACGTGGTGGAGACGGTCCCCTGCCGGCCTCCCAAAGGCAGCGTCAAAGACCTTCCCTGCGGGGAGAAATACCAGCTGGCCTTCTTCTGCATGGACACGGCCTGCGTGCTCATTTTCACCTTTGAGTACCTGATGCGTCTGTTCGCCGCGCCCAGCCGCTGCAAGTTCATGCGCTCGGTGATGTCTGTGATCGACGTGGTGGCCATCATGCCCTACTACATCGGCCTGGTGATGCCCGAGAACGAGGACGTGAGCGGCGCCTTCGTCACCCTCCGAGTTTTCCGCGTCTTCCGGATCTTCAAGTTCTCGCGTCACTCGCAGGGTTTGAGGATTTTGGGCTACACGCTGAAGAGCTGCGCCTCCGAGCTCGGCTTCCTGCTCTTCTCCCTCACCATGGCCATCATCATCTTCGCCACCGTCATGTTCTACGCCGAGAAGGGCACCAAGGGCTCCACCTTCACCTCCATCCCGGCCTCCTTCTGGTACACCATCGTCACCATGACAACGCTCGGGTGAGTTAACGCCAGTTTGATGTTGTGTGTTCGCTGACTGCTGTGATATCTGACATTAAGCAGATTTTATTTTGCCACTGATGACTTCACTGCTGTTAATACCATCGCCATGGCAACTCGAGTGTGTGTTCCTCTCAGGTTCTCGGCTGTAATCGTCCTGTTGTGTGTCGGGACATGGATGTGTCATTATTATTGGTTACGGAGGAGAGTTTTACAGTCTGTTTCCACCATGAAAAGAGATGGAGTGTGAAAAACCCAAACTGCATGTGTGTGTGTGTGTTTGCCTCCCACTCGTTGCTTCTCGAGTACGGTGGTGTATCTTCACCCTGCTGCCGCCCACACACACTCACTGCTGCCATGTGGATGGAGTGTGTGTGTGTGTGTGTGTGTGTGTGTATGAGAGGATGATGGTGTCTTCACCCTGCAGCTCTCCAGCACTGATCTATTATCTGCTGTTCAAAGAGCCTTTGGAAACATCAGAAATAGAGAGTGAGTCAGGAAACCATAAGCTCGGACTGAACCGAACCTGAACATACTGCTTTTTAACATGCACACACACACACACACACACACACACACTCTCTCTCTATATGACTCTATACTCCTACCTGTCTGTGAATGGAGAGAGGAGAAAGATAAAGTGTGAGTTCAAAAGGTGTGAATGGGAAAGTGTGAATTGCAGTGAATGACTCAGTTCAGTCCTGTAGTAAAGCAGCTGCGGTGTTTAACTGTATAGAGCTGTGAAGCTGATGCATCTGAGAGGTTTGTCTTCTTCTATTGAATGAAAAAAGAAGGTTTTTGTAGAAAAAAGTGTTTATATTCAGTAAAGTGCATGATGGGATATTAAAATGTTATCACCGACTGAAATGTGTCCGTTGCACTGAGGTCTCACCCCTGTAAAATGTGAAGTTTGTCCTGACGGTGGCGCTAGAAGAAAGGTCATGTGGTCATTAAGATCTTTAGGGTTCATTTTGTGCGCAGCATGGGGGTGCAGGGGTTAACACTGGTACCTCATGGCATGAAGGTCCAGGATCAGGGTGAGCTGGTAGGTCGGGTCTTCCTGGGTGGAGTTTGCATGCTCTCTGCGTTGTTGGTTAGTTAAGGTTCAGGTAATTGGACGAACTACCCAACAGGTGTGAAGAGTTATATGTGACCTCTCCAGGATGAGGATCATGGATGGATGAGACGGGTTCTGGAGGAGCAGGAACATGATCAGAATATTTCATGACTGATCCAGAGAGGAGACCTGGTCCTCCTCAAAGTAAAAACAGCTTCAGGTTTCATTTTCTCTTTTTCATGTCAATTGAAATTGAATCAGTTTGTTGGTCGGACTTTGGACTCTGGAAACTGATGGTGGATATCTGTTATCATTGCTTACATTTCTCAGACTGCATGGTTTGTCATCAATAATCAATAGAATCAATGGTAATAAAAATAATAATTAGCAGATGTAGTTCTGTACAGCTGAAGGAAACCTCTGTTTTGTACATCTCTGAAACTGACCAGAGATTGGAGGCTTTTATTCTGAAAGGCCCCCTCACCTCCTCTGTCATCCTCCCCTTTTTTCTCCTCTCCTCTCCTTGCTCCTCCTCTCCTTGTTTCCTGTCCTCGCTCCTTCTCTCCTTTCCTTGTTTCCTCCCCTCTCCTCTCCTCTCCTCTCCTTGTCTCCTCTCCTCTCCTTTTCTTGTTTCCTCTCCTCTCCTCGCTCCTCCTCCCCTTGTTTCCTCTCTTCCCCCCTCCTCCTCTCCTCTCTCTCCTTGTTTCCTCCCCTCTCTTCTCCTCTCCTCTCCTTGTCTCCTCTCCTCTCCTTTTCTTGTTTCCTCTCCTCTCCTTGCTCCTCCTCTCCTTGTTTCCTCCCCTCTCCTCCCCTTGTCTCCTCTCCTCTCCTTTTCTTGTTTCCTCTTCTCGCTCCTCCTCTCCTTGTTTCCTCTCCTCCCCCTCCTCCTCTCCTTTCCTTGTTTCCTCTCCTCTCCTCTCCTTTTCTTG
>NTHP01000560.1:97339-108953 GCA_003416845.1 Oplegnathus fasciatus | reverse complement strand
CTCCTCTCTGTGTCTTCCTCCCTCACCTTCTCCTCCTCCTCCTCCTCCTCCTCCTCCCTCCCTCTGTCTCTCTTGACCCTAATTGCTGCAGCTGCTCTGTCTGGGCGAACGAGGCTCAGATAAACAGATTTTAAAAAAAAGCGAGAGACAGAGTGAGGGAGGAGAGAACTTTTCCTCTCATCAATTATTTCCTCTCAGCATCTGAGTGCATCATCCTCCTCTTCCTCCTCCTCCCATCTCCTCCTCCTCCTTTGCTTTTTGCTTCTCCTTCCCTCATTCACTCCCTTCTCTCTTTTTTCTTTTCTCCTCACTTGTCATTTCTCCTTCTTCACTTTTCCTTCTCTTCCACTCCTCCGTCCTCCTCTTCTCTCTTCATCATCCCTTTCTCCTCTTTTCTACTTGCACCCATCTTTTCCCACTACCCCTTCTTTCCTTCTTTTCCTCTCCTCTTCTTTTCTCCTCCTTTCATTTCTCCCATTCTTCCTTCTTTCCTTCACTCATTTATCTTCCATTTCCCCCTCTCATACCTCCTCTCTTCTCCTCTCCTGTTTTATTTTTTCTCTCCTCCTTTCCTTTGACATCTCTCCATTTTCCTCCTTTTCTCTCCTCCTTTCTCCTCTCTTCTCTTGAACAACTCCCCATCGTTCCCTCGTCCCTTTTCCTCCTCCCATCTTCTTGTAGTTTTTTTTTATTTCTCCTCAGTTTTGAAACTCCATCTCTCCTTTTCTCTCCTCTTTCTTTCTGTTTGTCCTCTCCTCCTCATCCTCCCTTTTCTTGAACATAGCTTCCTCCTCCTTTTATTCCATTCTTGTTTCTTTCTCTCCCCTACTAACTTTCTATGTTCTCCTCCCATACCTCCTCCTCCGTATCCCTCATTTTTCTTTATGCCTCTCCTCCCCCACCTTTCTCTTCTCCTCTCAACTCTTCATTTTTTCCTTTCTCCTCTTTCTTTTCTTCATTCTTTCTTTCCTTTCCCATCTTTTCTTCTCATCCCCTGCTCCACTTTTCCTCCCCTTCTTCCTCTCTTCTTTTATCCTTCCTTTCTTCACTCTCCTCCTGCTTTCCTCCCCCCTTTGTCTCCTTTCTTTCCCTCTCTCCTCTCCTGTTTCCTCTTCCTTCCTTTGTCTTCTTTTAATCCCTTGCTTCATTTTCCTTCATGTCTCCCTCTCCCTCCTTCTTTCCTCTTTTCTTTATTTTCCTCCCTCTTTCCTCCCCCTCTGTCTCCCTTCCTCTCCCCTTTTCTCCCCTCCTCTTCTTCTTCATGTGAGACGATCTGAAACATTTAACACACATCATGTGATATTTAAACGCACACACAGATGGATTGTTTCTGTCACGTGTGTGTGTGTGTGTGTGTGTGTGTGTGTGTGAAGTAAAAATAAACACCGAAATGTGGATTATGCAAAACGAACAAATAAAACACATTAGAGACGCTCTGAAACAACGTGAGCTTCCTCTCAGCGACAAACCGACATGAGTTAATAACAAAGAGAGAGAGAGAGAGATAGAGGGAGGGAGGAGGGGGGAGGCGGCAGAAAGGAGAGAGCGTGGGAGATGTAAATACAGGAGAAAATGAGAGGGCGGAAAATAGGAAGAACGAGGCGTAGAAACAGAGAAACTGAGAGAGAGAGGCAGGCTTAACAGAGGAAAGACAAAAGAGAGAGAGAGATGTAGAAAGAAAGGCTCCCTGAGGCCAGAATACACAGAGAGAGCGTTCGAATGTTAAAGGATACATTTACATTTATTCAAGTCTCTGTTGATACTAAACTGTTCTTATATGTTGAAAAGGTTTCAGAACAGATCGTTTTTCTCCTGTGGCCCTGTGGTTTTGCTGAATAGCCGGTGGGGGGATTGGGGCGGGGAGGTTTTTCAATTTTATTCAAATAGCCCAATAACACGAATCACAATTTGCCTCCAGCAGACGACCTCCTCTGTCCTCAGACCCTCGACTCGGATCAGGAAACAGGATCGTCATCGTGTCGGACTTGCTTGATACACGTGAAAGCCACATTTCTTCATGTAGGACTATTACTCATATATATACCAACAAGTCCTCCAAATTAAACCACGAAACACGTCGTTTGTAACTGCGTTTTCTGATGCGACGCCTCGATCAGCAGGACGGCATCATCCATCTGCATCCTCTAAAACTGTTTCCTAATCTGACATCACTAAAGAAGGGGTCACACATTATGACTGTTCCTCCGATGATGAATCTGACCTGTGACGACTGATGGGACCAAGTTGGACTGGGTCTGTTCCAGTCTGGCTCAGTTGGTGTTGACAGATAAAATCATATAGTGTTTGATATGTAAAGAGTCTGATCTGAAGTCACTGCCAGTTGTTCTCTTGAAGATTTTTTAAAACATGTTTGATATTTGTGACAGATGCCTGTGACCGATGATGGCGTCACTTGAGTGTCATCAGGGGCAGACTTTAAATAAACAACTTTACCTGAAGTTCGTTTTACAAAGTTCACTCAGCTCCAGTTCCCTCTGTAGGCTTCAGAGAGCCGAAGTGAAACCAGAACTTCCAGAAATAAGAAAAGTCTTGGAAGAGAGACTCTGTCAACAGTATGTTGTGTGGCTTGCCTCATATGTTTGATAAGGATGGCAGTTTTTTGAAAAACAATCCGGTATAATTGTTTATGCAATATTTGTTTTTTTGCGGCCTTACACGTTCACAAACGTCACAGCTGTGGTTAGTTCACTGTCTGTAATAACTGCAGAGATTACAGCTAAAGAACTGTAAAAAACAACTTTAGAAGTGAGCGTTGGTGAGTTTTATGGATCAAGTCGAGATCTTCATCCTGACAGTCATGTTTAGGTTTACTGCCGGTGTTTCGTCATGATAGCAAACCTACACGTGACCACCAGGACGTATCCCTCCGCCACAGCCAAAAAACACCGGAACCTCAGTTTGATTTGTGTCAGTCAGACTGTTGCCGTTCGAACAGGAGACGAGATTACACAACGTATATATGACACATGAGCATTATATCATCCTTTACAGGTGACTGATGGATCAAATATCTCACCAGCGAACACAAGCTTCATTCACACACGATAAACCACAGAGATAGTACCTACCGGATTATCAGCAGGCTGTGTGTGTGTGTGTGTGTGTGTGTGTGTGTGTGTGTGTGTGTGTGTGTGTGCAGGCTTTTAAACATTTATGTGGGGTTTAACTCCTTGTAGCCAGAAATAGAAAAGGAGAGAAGAAAAGAAAACCAAAGTCAGGAATGCTTTAAATAGTGAAGTACAGCAGTTTTATTGTTTTATATACAGTATTTTATATAATTGTGTTCTAGTCATCACTTTTTCCTTGTGTATTATTGCACATTTGACCTCTAAAATACATTATGAAAAATGATTGTTTTGAATAATCCTAATCATACATGACCAATATGTATTATTATTACATATTAATATATTTTATTTGTTATTCATATGTAAAATTATATTTACTAAATCTGTCAAATATAGTTCATATAGTTTGTATTCACACAATAATAAACCTGTTTCCTGTGAGTCAGCTGTACTTTTACATGTTTAATGTACAGTTGGACCACCCAGGGCACACACAGTATCAGCACGGTGTATGTGTGTGTTTGTGTGTTTGTGTGTGTGTGTGTGTTTGTGTGTGTGTGTGTGTGTGTGTGTTATTTTGGGAATGATCTGCTTTCCGAGTGTTTGGAGTCTAATATTAGCCCCGCACAGCTTCCTGCTCACGTGTCAGATTGATTCTCAGTTTATATTTCTTTTCCACGTCTGATTCAGAGAAATCAATCGAGAGTCATCCCATCATCCTACGGTGCCACAGGGTCGAGTCCGGCTCATGACAGAATTACATAGATGTTTGTCTTTATTATCTGGGGAGGGTGCGTTTTACATCCAAGTAACGCTCTTGGTCACGTGCATAGTGAAAAAACGGGGTGTTCCTGAGTTTGTTGGCAGCAGGACTGCTGACAGGCAGTGGGTTGTGGTCTGGACTTGAAGTCCATTATCATCTCTGATGTTTTATTCACAGTTGTTGTACATGCAGCACTCTTACCTCCCGTCTGTACGCTGACTCTGCTGATACGAACGTTCAGGGCAGTGTCATCAGCGTACGTGATGATGTTGCATATGTTTGAGCTGGTTTTGGCAGCAGTGGGCTGAGAAAAGATGCCTGTTTGTGTCAACCCTAAACCACTGGGGTCAGAAAGTCCAAAATCCAGGAACACAACAGACCACTGAGGCTCAACAGGGACAGGAAGTCTTTATTGTGCACATGTGACAAGACCACAGGTCCTCCTATTTAAACAAAACAACCCATATGAGTGTTACCAAAATGATTTACAGGATAAGAGTGTTTCTGGTCTTTAGGTTAAGGTTTGGTAAAACTACTTAATATATGTTAATGTTAAGGAAAGATGGTGAGTCACGGTTAAAA
The DNA here is from genome assembly GCA_003416845.1 of Oplegnathus fasciatus. Classification (NCBI taxonomy): domain Eukaryota; kingdom Metazoa; phylum Chordata; class Actinopteri; order Centrarchiformes; family Oplegnathidae; genus Oplegnathus; species Oplegnathus fasciatus. Next base: position 104,519 of record NTHP01000560.1, on the reverse strand, counting down.
GAAACCAACGCTGCTGAGGCGGGATGCTTGAAGCTGTTTACGGTATCAAAGTCAGACAGTCTGTGGAAGACTTTTTGTTTCCAAACTGGTCCAATAAGGAATATTTATAACAGAGCATCATCGGAGTGTCTTTTACACTTCTGAAGGGTTTGAACTGAATGTTTGAACCTGAAAAACTCTGCAGCTTTAAATAACCACTCTTATAAATAGACTCACTGTGACTCTGACTTTAATTTCCTTTCTATTTATTCTTTTGCTTTCTTTTATTGTGCTACTTTTCTTTCCTTACCATCTTTTCTTTCGTTTCATTTTGGTTCCTTTGTTATGTCTTCACTTTTTTCCCTTTTTCTTTCGTTTCTAATATCCTTAGTTTATTGTAATTCAGACTAATCTTATTAAAGGCTCAATCAGAAGAAACCGTTTTGAGGTATTACACACACTTACTGTCTGTACACTGACTCGATGTTTCAAGAACTACTACTGTGCAATGCAGAAGTTTGATTTTTAAATTAATAAATAAAATGGTTTGTTTTTCATTTAATCCTAACTGACCCTTTGCTAAGCCCTGTGCCCTTAGTTACTGTTGCTACATCAATCTTTCCTTTCGAGCACAAATTAAGATAACAATGGCAGATTATGCATAGTCGTGAAAATTCAGTCATTTTTGAAATAATGGGTCCTTGATTTTAAACAGAAGTAGACAAAAGCAGAAATCATCCACCAACTGTCAGAGGTGAAGATGCATTGTGGGTAATGTAGGCCCAGGTTTTGATAAGGAAGAAGAATGTGTGGAATATAAAAGATCTCTGGTTCTGCCGGAGCGATTTTCATCCTTTGTTTTTTAAAGTGTCTGTTATGAGTCTGACAGTGTTGGAGAAGCGCAATGCGAAATTAATGGAGCACTTTTTAAAGATACAACTATGTCTACTTTTTGTGGGCCTGAAGACATAAAATTATGAATTTATTCACAAGAAAAAAAGAAAAAGAAAACAGTGAAAAATGATAACTTTGTGTTGCAGAATTCAGTTTTTTCTGTTTTCCATTCCTGTGTATCATCTCAGCCTTCAGATTTATCTGGTGACCACTGCGGGGGGTAACAACACCCAGTTTGGTAACCGCTGCTAGAGTTCATCCTTGTATTTAAAGATCTGTCAGTCAGTCTGGGAGTGACAGCAGCTTCCAGCCTGATAATCTTTGGTCATGCTGTGAATCTGTGATCTGAGCTGTCCTTCAGAAACACGAGTTTATATATGAAATAAAGAGGAGCGAGAGTAAGATATAAAAGAGAAAAGAAGAAAGAAAGAGAAAGGAGACAGAGAGGCAGGATTTCAGTTTGCTTAAGGAGTCAGATCTCCTTCACCAGAGGAGGAGAAAACATGGAACAACCATCCCTCCTCCTGCAACTTTCATCATCACTCCATCAATTAAACATGGCTGTGGATTACACTGGAGGAGAGGAGGAGAAAGAAAGGGGAAAAGAGAGGACTGAAGGAGGGGAGAGGATTTAGGAAAAGGAGGAGAGGCAGAAAAGGTGATGGAGAGGAGAGGAGGAGGAGGAAAGACGAGGAGGAGGAGGGAGGGAAAGAGGAGGAGAGCAGGGAGGCTTTTAGCAGCCGGCTGTAACCCAGAATAGAAGTTTTCAAAGAGGAAAAACAAACTGAGCTGCTGATCAAACTCGTCCGGTCGATACTGGTGTCCTTGTGAAGAACAAACCCGATTCAGTTTGGAGGCAGAAGAGGAGCCTCGCGTGGAAACAGAGGAGCAATAAGCTTAAACATTTTCTTTTAAGTAGTTTTCAAATTAAAAAAAGATTCCACACTGAATCAGTTTTCCAACTTTAAACTGAGGCTTTGGGATCCTTTTACCCAAGATCATAACCAGAGCTTTAAAAATACTCCTGTTATGAGTCCTGCATGAATATAAGAAAAAGTGCTTTTGCTTTGTTTCGTCAGAAAAATGATTATATTTATACTATTTGATACTTTCCGACACATCTAACTAAATATCTTTTGCATTTCCCAAAAATGCACAGAACCAGTAATAGCAGCCACATTAAAACTGGTGACTGGTGACACATATTTTACACGGTTAATTTTACCTTATTAATTAAATATTGCACATGTGACCATTTCTTTTCAACCATAACAAAACAATACATGGTTATATAGGACCACAGACACCACAGTATCTGGAACCAAGGCCTGAATTTCAATATGTGATTGATGTAATTTCTGATCATTAATCTCTGCAGACTACTTCCACAACTGAAATTGGAAGTTACACATAGTAACAGGGTTCTAAATATCTCAACAAGTATTTGATGGATTGACTTGAAATTTAGTTCAGGTATTTATTTTCCCCTCAGGATGGATTCTACTGACTTTGGTGGTCGTCTGATTTTCCATCTAGCGCCAGCAGCAGGTCAAAATGTAACTTGAGGTCAAAATGTAGCCTGACAACCATCACTGATCTTTTATTTGTTCTCAGGTTTCTCTTCCAAAAGAAAGTTTGACCTCCTGAATAAATAAAGTTAAACCATCAAACTAAAGAACAACAATGTGAAACTTCGACTCTCCGTCTCTGCTGAGTCTATAATACTCTGTTGATGCAGTCCAGATCTCTTCTTCTGCTGCTGCTTCTTCTTCTCTCTGATCGGAGGGATCACCCTGCAGTTTAATTGTCCTTCCTGCTCTCCTCTCTAAACTAATTACCATTGGCTGTCTGTCCCTCTATTAGATTGTGATTGGCTGGCTCCCCCATTACAGGTGGGAGATAAGGATCGGTCTGTGTGTTCGATTGGCTGACTCGGCACTAATGGATCCCTATCTGCTCCAATCGAGGAGCAGCAGACGACCGTCTCTCCACCTGTTTGTTGGGTTTTTCTGCTTAAAGAGTCGTCTCCGTCCCTCCTTCTCTCTTTATCTTCATTTTTTCTATCTGTCTGTTTCTTCGTATCGCGGCTCGGTGCAGGATGACATAATCCTGACCATGAAATATTCAAAGAGCAGCTCAGAATAACCGGGCTGACCCGGGCCTCCTGAGAGCTCCCCCCTTTTGTAAAACCTTTATTTATTACGACAGATGACTCCAGCTGCGCAGACGGTCACGTGCCTTGCTCAGAGGCTCATCAGCAGCGTTGGAGCAGCTTGTCTGTTGATCAGATGTTGGTAGAAGAATGGTGCATTATTCACTCCAGTCAGCCAAAGACTGACTGATGTCACACAGGTTTTTAAAGAGACATTTTGGAGCCTGCAGGTTTCAGGTTTTCTGCTCTCTGTCTTTCTGGAGGTGGGAAATCCTAATTTGTGAGCTGAGTGAAGTTAATTTGCAGTGATGGAAGAAGTACTCAGATCTTTCGCTTAAGTAAAAGTAGTAATACTACAGTGTAGAAATACTCTGTTACAAGTAAAAGTCCTGCATTAAAAATTGACTTAAGTAAAAGTACAAAAATATCAGCATCAAACTTGACTTAAAGTAAGAAAGTAAAAGTACTCATCATTCAGAATAATATATATGATATTATTGGATTATAATTATTGACGCATTAATGTGTTCATGTGTTAATTCATGTGTTAATGTTGCAGCTGGTGAAGGTGAAGCTGATTTTTTTTACCATATTATGTTTCGTATTATTAATCTGAATCTGAAAAGTAACTAAAGTTATCAAATAAATGTAGTGCAGTAAAAAGTACAATATTTGCCTCTGAGATGTCGTAGAAATTGGAAGTACTCAAGTACATGAAACTCTAAATTGTACTCGGTACTGTACTTGAGTAAATGTACTAAGTTACTGTCCACCGCTTTTAATTTGTTGCTATGGTTACAGTTATAACTTGTCAATAAGGAGATAATATGATAGAGAATCCATCAGCCAATCACAGTGCAGGATTCGTACAGTCTGAAGTGTAATTTAGTTGTTTTTTAACTCATTAGGTGCCATTATTATGATGTTGTATTCATCCCTCCTTCTCGTTCTTTTTCTTTCTCTCTTCTCCTCCCTCACACCCTTTCTGAGTCGCTCCTCCTCTTTTCACCTCCTTCCCCCTTCCTCCACTTTTAACCCCAGTCCTCCTCTTCTTCTTCTCATCCACCTGCTCTCCCCCTCCGATGTTTTCCTTCTTCCTGCGTTCCTCCACCTCCCCTCCTCTTTTCCTCCTTCATAAAGAAATATTATTTAAAGTCTTCTCAAAGCTGCTCTGTGCAGTTTCTGTTTCTGTTCAGTGTTTCTCACCACAACTCATCGTGTGAATCTTTGAGCTCTAACAGACGTGTTGAATTTCATTATTTAAAACATTTTGAAACCAGCTTTCTTTACGTCCATGTTAACTTGTTAGCGGCCTTCTTCTTCTCTGCCTTTGTTGGTGCATTGCTTTGTGTCTTGCTGCATCACCGCCAGCTGCAGTGGAACAATGAGAAACCAGAACGGTGAATCCGGAGCTTCTCAGTCATAACAGTCAAATCTGAATAAACCGACATCATAAACATAGCGAGTGGTTTGTTGTACGACCAGTTCCAGTTGTACCAGTCGAGGATAAACATTCTCGTCTGCTTACTCATATAATAATGTCAGATCTTTCCACGTATTCGTCACGTTCAAACGGTTTCTTCAGTATCAACAGTAATCCAGTGCAACTGTAAGTGGCTAAAGCAGCATGTTAATGGTGTAGATTCTCCAAACTGTAAAGAAGTATGGGCACAAACACAGAAGTGTAGTTCTGCAGAGTAAAATCATCAGTTTTCAGGCTTCACTGATGTTGCACATGTTGTTTTTCATGGTCAGATATTGAACTGTGGTGCTTTGAAAATCTTTTGTGATTTGACAGAAAACGATCAGCTAATGTCTTAAAAGTGCATGAAAAAGTCCAGGGGTCCAACTTTATCATCATCTGAACCTTTACACACAACCTCCACGTCTTTAGGTATCTTTATTGTGCAGTCTGGCCCGGTGAGTCGATATGATGTGTCAGGAGCTTTCTCGTGCTTTGTCACGAACACTTCAGACCAGATCAATGAGCTTCTGTCTTACTTCCACCCGGATCATCAACAGTTACACGACTTCCACCTGGTTCAAATATCTGGATTTGTATATTCTGTAAGCGGCTGAACTCGTACGTATTTTAAGAGTATAAACTGAAGCATTTTCAGGATCACAGCTGCCACTGAGGTCATGTCTCTGAATGTGGGGCTTTTAGCAACCTGGTGGAATTAACATGCTACCATTTAAAAAAAACAAACACGTGTTTGTTACTTTCCGACCAACCCCCCCAAAATAGATAAATAAATAATTAAATAAAGCATTCGACATTTCTCCTGCCAGTGTGGAGAAGGTTTTGAACCACTTTGATATATAATGGAAGATTTAACAGAATGAATACTGACAAATAGAAATTATAAAAGTCACTCTGAGGTATGTGTTGGGCAGACTTGGATTTGACCCTTGGGCACCTCCAGATATTAATGATCACACTGATTAAGATATTAGTTTGCGTACACCTCTACCTGTTCTCCTTTCTCCCACTTCGTCTCTCCTGACCTCTCTGTGTTCTTCTCTCCTTCTCCTATTTCCTCCCTCCGCCCTTCCTCTCATCTGTCCTCACTCAACCTCCTCCCTCCATCCTCCTCCTCCTCTTCCATCTCTCTCCCCTGGCTTCCAGTCAAGCTACCACTCGATGTGTTGTCCTCCTCTCTCCTCTCCTGCTGCAGGACGGAGACTTGGCTCCGGCTGCTGCAGATAATGACCCCAGAGAAAGAGGGGAGTAGAGGGGGGAGGAGAGGGGGAGGAGAGGGAGGATGGGAGATGGGAAGAGAGATAGAGGAGAGAACAGAAAGGCCATGAGAGAGGCAGGAAATAAAGGAAATGTATAGTGGGAGTCAGGAGGGATGAAGAGGAAGATAATATAAACTTTCTCCTCCCTCCGTCTCTCTCTGCTAACCAGCTACAAGCCCCCTAATGCTCCCATCCATTATTTAACATTAGCAGCTCCAGGCTCAAACACACACACACACACTCTCAGCTGGTTTAATCACCTCTCTCTGCAGTCACAACCTCCGACATTTTAAAGAGTAACTTACCTCTGAGCTGCAAAGCTTCGGTTTCTTGACCTCTGCTGGTCGAACATGTGCTGCAGAGCTGCTCAGAGTTTCATGGTACAGTTGCTGGAGCCTGAAACAGAATAATAAACCAGTTTTATTACAACATGCTCTCCCGAGGATAAACTTTATTGAGTGTCACAGCAGCAAAAGGTAAACAAGACGCATAGTAACCTTAAAAAGCAGAACGCAGCCTGCAGGGTCCAAACAGTGTTACAGGTCCCAACACAATCAGGACACAGCCAGTGGTGGAAAGTAACTAAGTACATGCTGGACACTGTTGTATATTAAAATAGCCAACTTTTATGTTCTTCTATAAATCAGTTACAGCAACTTTTTGTGTTTTCAGACAACTCTTGGGTTGTTTATGGTGCTATTTGTTTCTAGGATTAAAACTTTTGTTTGAGTTTTATTAGAAGTTGTTATTTATTATTTTATAATTATGCTTGTTGTTTAATGTTTTGTCATGTTGTCTGTGTCTGACTCAGTGTTACTGCTGCGTATCTTGATCAGGACACTCCTGAAAAACTGATCAACACTACTGTAGTTTCAGGTGTACAAACTGTGTGTGTGTGTGTTTGTTCCATTATAACACATGAAATGCATTTATCATAAAGTGATAAACAGCACAAAATGTAATAACTTCATTACATTAAATGCAAACAGGTTTTATGTTATTATGTTTGATTACAGGCAGATTATTAAATGATATTATTATATTATTCCTTCTTTATATTTAACATTATTTACATGATGAGTTTCTGTCTTTGAACCTGTTAATGAACAAACTGTCTGAAATCTTTTTATTCTTCAGTTTCTCATTCAGTGATACGAAACATCTCAGCTTTACATCACACTGCTGTGTGTGTGTGTGTGTGTGTGTGTGTGTGTGTGTGTGTGTGTGTGTGCTGTAATACTCTTCAGGTCAGTGAATAAGATAAATCAATGAAGTCATGTTTTTGTCTGAATAGGTTAAATATAAATCAGCTTCACTGTGACTTTGTGTGTGTGTCTATGTGAGTATGCTGTGCGTTTGTATATATATACATGATATATAGTATATTATATATATATATATATATATACAGTG
>NTHP01000560.1:87119-97209 GCA_003416845.1 Oplegnathus fasciatus | reverse complement strand
GCATATTATATATATATATATATATACAGTGTATAGTACATATACAGTACAAGGGGGGGTTATGTCAGTAGGTTGAACATGCGTCATGCTTTATGTTCGTGTGTGTGGTGAATGGCTGCAGGCCTGCAGGGCACTCTGGGCAGTAATTGGTTGAACTCTTAACCTTCTTTTCTTCTTCTACCTTTATTTTTGCGCAGACTGACGCAGCCGCACAGGGGGAAGATTTTCAATCAACCTGAAGATGTTTTTAAATCTCAGTTAAAGCTTCACATTGATTTTTCTTCATGGCACAAAAATCAAAGTGTACCAAGTTCTGTAGATGTGAATAAATTTAAAATTACTTTAATCACAAACAACTCCGGCAGCTGTGTGTTACCTGTCAGGTTGTTCCAGGTTCATTAAGTTAGACACACACACACACACACACACACACACAGCAGAAGCAGCATCAAAGCTAATTTACAGTCCATTAAAGGTGCATTGTGTGTAATGTTTGGCTGCTGCAGATTTACTGCTGTTGTCTGATAATAAACACACACACATGCACACACACACACATACACACACCAGCAGCAGGATGCTTTATAGCTGCAAGAGAGAGTGTGTGTGTGTGTGTGTGCATTAAAAGTGGTAAAAGCTGAATGTGTGTATCATTGGAGGTTATAATTGAATACCTCGTTGCTGTTTTCGTGTCCACTCTCTGTTTCCAGCCATATTTATACATAATCTTGTTTTGTGGATCAAGTTTTGTATTTTCGTCCATTTTCCGAGTGCAATCGATTCATATGAAGTTGGACATTTTGTGAAATCATCTCGCTCTGGCCCGTTTAGCGTAGCTTAGCACAAAGACTAGCAGCAGGGGGAAACTGCTAGCCTATCTACATCAAATCAGAAAACATCCACCTTCCAACAACTCCAAGTCTGTCAGATTTACATGTTTTATCCTGTTAGCTAACAAGCTGAGCACCAGTCCATCCTGTACTCAGCTGGGTTAATCTGACAGAGGCAGGGGACACGACCTTAGAGACCCTAACTGGACCTAGAACCTAATATTTAAGGGCCTAATCACAAACTACTTGTTAGAGACAACTATCCAGTACTCATCGTAGCTGACGTCCTCTAAACGTAAACGTATGTGCTGACGTGAGCTAAACAACACTTCCAACATGTCTGCCTCTCATTCAGCACAGCCACAGAAGTCCCATTCCAAATTTGGCAGTTTTTATTCTTTCTTGTTTACGATTAAAAACACACTTCAGAAAATACAACTTGACACTTTTTTACAAAAGGGTTTGGGGTTTTGATTAATTCAGCTTGTGTGGTATCGGTCAACCATATTTCATCTTATTAATAAAACTTGAAGTTTATTTTAGATTTAGTGGAAACATACCGCAACTTTGATGGAACTAGGCTAGCACTTTCCCCCTGCTTCCAGTCTTTGTGCTAAGCTAGGCTAACCACATGGACCTGTCTTCGTACTGGACACACAGAGGTGAAGTTAATGTCCATCTTCTCATCTGACTCTGGAGAAGACAGAGAGCAAGAATGTGTTAGTTTGACCACTAATCATGGCTTTCCTCTGCTGATGTGCCGCTCTCTGAGGCACTTAACGTCCACGGTCGCTCTGGGAAGCTCCCAGTAGCTGACCAAAGATGGCTGAGTTTGGTCGTCATGGTTACTGATGTCAGTGTACTTGTTAATGGACAAAGAAAGAGAGGTGAATTACGGCCCTTTTGGCTTTCTGGGTGGTAAGAGGTTTTTCTTGTGAGAAACCTCTTAACTCCAGTTTTAAGGTTTTCTTTGTGTGTCTCTGATCTGGTGTCTGGTCGCAGTGATTCTGTTCGATGTAGGTTGGACTCTGCCGTCCGCTGGGAGCTGAGCTATTATAGGATCAATTCGACTGACAGGAACACACACACACACACACACACACACACACACACATATACATGAGGTAGAGAGAGTAACCTGTTCAGTGTAATGCAACTCAGCAGAAATCATTAAAATAAGTGATAATGTTCCTTTTTTTTCCTCTGCTTTCCCGTGAATGGTGAAGAAACGTCAGAAAATAAAATATTTTTGTTTTTCTATTCTATTTGAGCCCCCACTTCAATATGAAAACAGTTTTTTTCCTGTTTTCATATTGAAGTGGGGAATCATATAAATAGAAAACCAAAAACCAAATCTAATCTGTTTTTCAGTATCAGATCTAATTATGGCACATTTGTAAGTGACTGTAACTTGTCCAGTAAGAAAAGGTAGGGAACTAAAATAAGTGAGATCCATAAAGATGACGTGTTTAATGCACCCTCAATAAAAAATAGTCGTTTTTTTTTCATTCCCTGCCCTGCCAGCTGATAATGATGGTGGTCCTCAGGTGTTGTTACCTGATGAATGTTACAGCAGTGTGTGGGCTGGTGTGTGTCTCGTCTTTCTCCACAAGTCACAGTAGAACTTTACAACCGATGAAGCACAGGGTCCATAAACTGCCGGCTAATGAGGCTGATGTTCCAGCTGTACTGTGAGTTAACAGCTGGCAGATGCTCCAGTCGGCTGTCTGCCCATCACAGCTTCATTCATTTACATTTATATCAGCATTTACATTCTGAGCTGTAGTCGCGGGGCTGTCGCTGCTCTCTGTCTTCTTCTACAGCACCAGGAGAGGCGGCAGTGGAGGTTTATGATTTTGTCCTTCATCTGTTTTTTGGGTTATTGCCATGAACTATTATGTTGTGTTCATTTGCATAATGCAAAGTTCTGAATATGGAACTTCTGAGTCGGCTGCTGTTGATTATACTGTAGGTGACATTATATGAGACAAACAAGCCCAGAAGACAAACAAACATAAACTGTGAAGGTGGCTGAAGATTTAGTATTTGATGCTGCTAAACTGACCCGTGAGCTAACTGTAGCCCAACTGTATTAGCTGCTAAACTAGGGTGACCATATTTTCAAACCCCCAAACCAGGACCCTCAAGTGTACCGTGTGTTCATGCAAAATGCAAATATGTTTCAGCCTCTTGGTGTGACAAAACTATGAAAATGTCCAATTAATTTAGCTGCTGTATGTATGTTCTGTAAACCGGACGCACGTATGTGTGGTTTGAAATGTAAAGTTCCCACCACAATTACAAACTTTGGCGAGGGAGTGGAGTTTGTAGAGAAATAATTGAAGTAAAATGTGTCAGGATCAAGATTTAGGTGCAGTTGATGTTCAGGGTGGATTCAGTTAGTGATCGAGCAAAGATTCATCCTGGCTGTTTGGCCACAGTCCGACGTCTCCTTCGATTCTTCCGAGTGCTTTTTGCCAACAATTACAGATGACTTGTGCTCCACTCGGCCCTCTCTGTTATCTCCATTGATCCGCTCCCAGCTGCCAATATCTCTGCCTGCTGAGGACGCTGGAGGTCCAGTAAAACTGACCTGAGTGCTGTCATCACACAGAGAGCTCCCACAACACACTCATTCAGCAAATTACTGTCAAAGACTCTCTCAGGCTCCGTACGACAGTAAATTAAAATGAGCTTCATGCAATTATCACGTTTTAACTCATTAACTGCACATCACTTTACTTGGGAGGGGAAGTAACAAATTACTTTTACTCTTGTTATCGTTTTTTTGTGTACTTTTTTGAGTTATTTTAAAAATCAGTCATTTTAATTGTACTTTAGTAGTTTTTATCTCAAGTATTGTACTTCACTACATTTGAAGTTGCATCTGTTACAGAGTAAAAAGAAAAGTCCTGAAACTGTGAGAATGAACCAAAACAAAAGATGTCAAATCAGCAGCTTCAGCAGAGAAGCTTCATGCTTATATTATATTATACACATAATGTAAAAAATAAAGTACTTTATAAAATACAACTTGTACCTTATTTTTACCTTTTATTCTTTCAAGCTTTTATAAAAAGTCTTTCAATCAGTTTTTAGATTTCTTCCTGAAAGGAAGCCATTCAAAAGACTTACGTTTCTTTCTGGAGAATATTTCCTGGCGCCGTCTTTTGTTTTGAACTGACATATTTTAGAGTTGCAGTTAATAGATTAGTAATTTTTTAAGAAAAAAAAGCCAAAATTCTCTGATTGCAGCTTCTGAAACATGAATATTTGTTGGTTTTCTTTGAGCTTTGGACTGTTGGTCAAATAAAACAAGACATTTAAAGATCTTGGAATGTTGAATTCAGATGGGCATTTTAGACCAAATGATTAATTGATTAATAGAGAAAATATTCGGCTGATTAATTGGCAAACAAAATAATCATCACTTCTCTTATGGGGGGAGCACCAGTGTGGGGGCTGGTGCCACGCAAGATCCCCCCTCAACAACCCCCTGATTAAGGAGTAATAATATGTAAGGTAAATGTGAGTGTGGGAGCTGGAAGTTTTAGCTGCATGAGACGTAATCATTGATTTATTAATTGATCATTATCTGTCTTACACTCAGTATATTATGGCATGTTGTTGGTTTGTATTAAAACATCATGTGGTGTTTCTCCAACCTTTAACATGTCTGGTGTTGATGTTGTGATCCAGTGAGTTCAGTTTCTCGCTCAAAGGCACAGAGAGTAAAATTTAGGATGTTCAGACAGCAGGACGACACGCTCTGTAGAAATATAAAATATAAAGTGAGGTTATGAAGGATTTGGATCAGACGTAAAAAACAAATCCTTCAGGATAATTACTGTGAATTAATTGAATGTATTTAAAAGTAAAACATAACGTTTATAAATGTATTTAGTTTGAAATGAGAATTTATTTTTAAGAACGACGCAGTCAGCTCTAACGGCCGTCTTTAAATGGCAGGAGATTCATCATGAAACACGTGTTCGCAGGGCGACACTGCACAACTTTGAAATTAGCTTTAACGTTTTCAAATAAAAAAGTAAATTACCTCTCAGATATGAGCATTAACACAGCAGACGGGGTCGTGGCCTTATTCTCTGAAGGACTCAGACATAATCCAGTGCAGCAGGTACACGAGCAGAGCTGCACTTCATTACCTGGATATCAGATTCACTGTACAGCCCCACATGATTTGCATATTTGAATAGAAAGAGTTTAATTCCACAGTTAGACAGACACCATTCCAGAAGAGTATTCTTACAGTTTAATCACCAGAAAGTTAAAACCATTCATATAGACGTCGTCACTTTAGTAAGACAATAAACTTAATAACTGTTTAGATTTTCGTGTCTAAAAAATAATTCCCAGTAGGCTCCGAGCCAGCTGGAAGAAACGCTGCGTTCAAGTGTAAATGTAGAAAATGTAAATGTTTTCACATGTTGTTTGAACGCAGGTGAGAAATGACACCTGTAATATATTGTGTATGTGGACAAACTGAAAGCAGCCGCGGTCACTAATCATCTTTACAGGCCTGATATTTTCAAATCACAACTTAATAACTTAGTCGAAGGTTATTAAGTTAACTTGGTCGAACTGAAATTCAAATTTTTGCAAATAAAGTAGCTAAAATGAGCTCAGCCTTAAACGTCTACAGCAGTAAAATAACAACATACACATTAAAGCTGCAGTCGGTAGGATTGAGAAGAGAGGGGACTTAGCTTGAAAATTTGAACGAGTACAACTTCCAGGTCCCTCCCCCTCCGTCGCCGCTGTGCTGCAGCTCGCCTCCAAAGCCCCTCCCCACAGAGCAGCTCGGCCTAATTCTGCCTTTTTAGCTTGTTTTTCTTCATCGGTCTTCTTCTGTTTACTTGTACTTGTCCTGTAAGCTGCTGTTGACAAAGGAGGGATGGGCAGTGACTGACACTCCGTCAGATACTCCTCCTGCTCTGATTGGTTGTTGTGATTCGGGCGCTGTGGATTCTTGCAGATGGCCTTAGGAGCAGCAGGTGGAGCCAGAGGAGCCAGATTTGTCTCATGTACTACTGTCAGGACAGAGTGACAGTTTTAGCAAATATGACTAAAAGTTATTTTTATACAGGTTACCTGCTACAACTTCAGTGCAGCAGTAATATTAATCAGAAACATCAGATATGATAGTAAAACACTGACAGGGAACATTTCACTGCACTATGGATACTTTTACTGATAATACTTAGATACTTTTAGTTAAGTAAGGTTTTGAATGCAGGACTTTTACTCTTAGTGGAGTATTTTTTACAGTGTACTAGTGCTTCTACTGAAGTAAAGGTTCTGAATACTTCTCCCACCACTGTATAAAACTGTTTGATATCTACTCTATATATAAACTGTTATTTCAATCATTATCTGAGGATAAAGGGAATATAAAAAAGGGAGAGTTGCTTCCTGCAACTGTCTTCAGCTGCAGTGAAACATAAAACACATGAACGAAGCATCACAGTTAGAGCACACGTATACGGTGGCTTCTAAATGTTGCAGTTCGGTTCGTACAGTAAAATCTGTGCAGCTGAAGTGTTTTCTCCTCTCAGTCTGAACACAAACCCTCCTGGCCTCCTGCCCACTCTCTAATCTCCTCCTCCTCCTCTTCCTCCTCCTCTTCCTCGTCTCACTACCTGTGATTTATGACTCTGTACAATGAAAGGTGAAGGCTGCATGAGCCGACGACCAGCAACCTCTGTGTGTGTGTGTGTGTGTGTGTGTGTGCGCACCAACAGCCTTACAACAGGCAGACTAATATCTGGTACAGCATCTACAGCCTCACAGAGATCAGCATCTATCTTCCTATCTCTGTGTCTACTGTGTTCTTCTGTTTGTGTTAAACGTCTCCACCTGAAACAAACAGTTAATCATTTACTTCACGAAAAGCTTTTTAATTCGCTGTTTTTCCATCAGATGTGTTTACATGCGAGTTGGGATGTTGTAGAACAACTTAAAGCTTCATGATGTGATTTCTGACCACCAGAGGTCAGATTGTACACTTCATTATATTTCCCATAGTCAATAAGTGTGTTTCCATCCACCTGTTTTTATGCACATTTTCAATTTGAGCATAAAAGAGAGGACGACAGGTGAACTTTTTTTGTGACCATGGCAACCACAAAAACCACAGCGGGAGAAACAATGGAGGAGTTAACTACACTTGTGTCTGAATATCCTGAATTATATGACATCTCTTCACCGCTGTACAAAGATATCAATAAGAAAAACTGAGCTTGGAGCAACATCAGCTTCAAACTGGGATTATTTATCACCAGTAAATATAAATCTACTAGTTAACCCAGCTAAGATGTTGTGTATTACCACGGTACAGACAGGAGGTGCTGTTGAGTTTTAATTTCTCACAGCTGCAGGAAACAATGACAAATTTACTGAAAAGAAAGCTTCTTAAATACCTGTATGTGTATATCTACAGTGTGCACTAGTATATAGACCTCTGTGGCAGTCAAATCCAACCGAAACACGTTATTATAATAAACTGGAACAGACATTGTCAAAATAAAATAAAAATAATCAGCACAGTTCTCAAACAATCGAATTGGTTGGAAATTGGTCAGAATTGACTAAATGAAATACACATTAGAAGCCAAACTAAATAAATGAGCACATGAACTTATGTTAGTAATTAAATAAACCATAAACAACCTGAAATAAAATCATAATATGATGATGTAGCCTGGAGTGTTTGTGTGATTCACAGGATTTACTCTCACTGCCTCTTTGGTAGAGTAGTTGGTGCCAGTCAACTTACTGCTGATGGGGTTTGTGGTGATGTGGCAGGTTGTAGGTGGTTTGGGGGGGGGGGTTGTGCAGTACCAGAACAAAAAGGGATGATGAGGATGATGAAAGGGTGAAGAACCAAAGGACGAGGAACATTTTGATATGTTAATTCTTCCCACCTAAAGAGACAAACCAACAAAAGGGACAGATGACAATTAAAATCCTCCAGCTTCTCTATCGAATGGAATTCAGTGAACTTACAAACACAGCAATAGTTGAAAACACTCAATATTTTTAGTAAATGTTAACTTTAGTTTTCGTATGTGTGCAAATCAGAGATATCGTCAGATTTATTGTTTATTATAAATAAAATCTGTATTTATTTAGGAGCTGTTGTAACGTTATATCTTCTCTCTGGACATGACAACAAGATAAACAGAAGAAGTCGGATATTTCAAACATGAACGAGTCCCGCTTTACTAAATATTTCATTTCTTCGGCCACTCGCTCCTCAGGAGAAATTCCCTCTTTGATAGTTCGAGTCCATTTTCTTGATAACCGGGGAGATCTCGAGGTGCAGTTTTTCTTTCCTGACTGATTTGAAACTCTGCGATGAATGAATGTACTTCCTTGGTTTGCTCATACCAGGTTGGGAGGGACTTCATGTTATCTCTGATAAGGATGCTTCCTGGCCCAGGCTCAGCCCTGGATTAGTCTAACTGGGAGGGCACCCTGGGCCAGACCCAGAACATGCTGGAGGGACTACATTTCCCATCTTCCCTTGCAATGTCTTGAGATGCTCCAGGAAGAGCTGGAGGACGTCTTTGATTGTTGCTACCTGGACGAGGCGCTGCAGATGAACGTGTGGATGTTTGGTGTTCAGCTTGTTGACTGATGATGTGACTGTTTCCTCCTGCAGGTACGGCGACATGGTTCCCAACACCATCGCAGGGAAGATCTTCGGCTCCATCTGCTCTCTCAGCGGAGTGCTGGTGATCGCCCTGCCGGTGCCCGTCATCGTGTCCAACTTCAGCCGGATCTACCACCAGAACCAGAGAGCGGACAAGATGAGAGCGCAGCAGGTCGGATTCTCAGGATTGTATTAAATTATATCACTTTGAGGTGCAGGAAGTCAAATATTCCTTTTTATTCCTTTGAAATTTCACCTGTCAGCAAACTGTTACAGTACTTATAATGGAGATCAGCCCTGAGGCTGCAGATTACTGCAGTATTTCTACTCAGTGTGTCTAACTTTGACTGCAGTATTCACATCCCCACTGAGTACAAACTGACTCAAGAGTCAGTTAAAGCTAAAGCTGGTCTGTATGTTAGCATACAAAACATTGATTAAGTTTGTGTTTGATTATAAATTAAAACTTCCAGATGAAACCCAAACTTGAAGTCCAAACAACCTTTTAAAACAACCTTTATGGAATAATATGAAAAGGGAAATGCCAGCGAGCGTAATCAGGACAACATACAGAGTAAATACTTTAAAAATATATCAGGGACAATGTGAAATAAAATAATCCATCAAAAACACATCACATGTTTCAGTGTCTTAAAACTGAGGGCAGTTTTTGTGCTCTCTTAGAGAGTTTACTTAAGGATGAATAAAGCAGCTGAGAAAGTTGTTTTTGATTTATGAATATGATATTTATATTAGATATTTATAGTAGTTTCTATTGTCCTATTGAACTATTGTCCATTGTTCTCTAGTATTAGCATTGTTCTAGTATTAACAGATAATTAACAGACCCATGTATTCAGAGAAACGTGTTAGTTTGCTACAACAATTAGATTACTATACATACACATATACATTCATTTTTACCTTGTTAGCCACAAAGAGGATTTTTCCAAATCTGTTTCCAGCAGACAAAAGCTTTGGGGTGAAAACTACTGCACATTTAAATGGTCTTCCTTACTTGTACATCAGTCAGAGATACTGCATGTATTTCTCCTACAGTACTACAGTACTACAGTAACTACAGCACTACAGTAACTACAGTAACTACAGCACTACAGTAACTACAGTACTACAGCACTATAGTAACTACAGTACTACAGTAACTACAGCACTACAGTAACTACAGTAACTACAGTACTACAGCACTACAGTACTACAGTAACTACAGCACTACAGTAACTACAGTACTACAGCACTGTAGTAACTACAGTACTACAGTAACTACAGCACTACAGTAACTACAGCACTACAGTAACTACAGTAACTACAGCACTACAGTAACTACAGCACTACAGTAACTACAGTACTACAGTAACTACAGTAATACAGTAACTACAGCACTATAGTACTACAGTAACTACAGTAACTACAGCACTACAGTAACTACAGTACTACAGTACTATAGTAACTACAGTACTACAGTAACTACAGCACTACAGTAACTACAGTAACTACAGCACTATAGTAACTACAGTACTACAGTAACTACAGTAACTACAGCACTACAGTAACTACAGTACTACAG
>NTHP01000560.1:72634-85648 GCA_003416845.1 Oplegnathus fasciatus | reverse complement strand
CAGTGTGTGTGTGTGTGTGTGTGTGTGTGTGTGTGTGTGTGTGATGTGCTGACGGTGCTGTTCTGTGTGTTTCTGTCCGACAGAAAGTGCGCTTGGCTCGGATCCGCATGGCGAAGAAAGGAACAGCCAACGCCTTCCTCCAGTACAAAGAAGACCGATCACTCGGGGTGAGACACACACACACACACACACACACACACACACACACACACACACACTGACAGTCGATGGCTTCTCACTATCGAGCAGGAAGGGTGGATTACAGTCCAGTTAACTCCGACAGTGATGGAGAGAGAGAGAAAGTGGAAGAAAGAAAGAACAGATAGAGTGAGTGGGAAAAGGAAAACAGAAAGATTCAGACAAAGATAAAACACATGGTAAACATATTGCGTTGGTTCGGTTTCTATATCAGAATTCAAGTGCAGCTGGCTGCAGGAGCCGTTTAGCTCAAACCTGCAGAGTTTGTCTTGTAGGCGGGTCAGATGTGACCGGACTGAGACCTCTTCCTCTGAAGGGTCTCTGTGCGGTTGTTTCGGTCCGAGTATGATCGCTGTCATCTGCTCAAACGAATCGCACCAAGAAGGGAAACCAACCAGAGTCTGATTATTGATACTATTACTACTTTCCTCAGAGTCCTCAAAATTAAACAACAAAATATGTTGTTTGTTATTATCTTACAAAATAACACATATTTCTCTGAACACTGATGCATGTTTGGTCCAACTTTTAGGACTAGAAGTAAAAGCATTTAAGCAACTTTCTTAACTTAATAAGAGGACTCGTATCTCAGCCGATATTTAGGAGAGGAGCCCTGACCTGCCAGGAGTAGCAGGAGGACACAACATTATTATAAAAGTTTCTGTACCTGAGAGAGAGAGTAGAAACCCACAAAAGGACAGCAGAAACAATGAGACAGATTCAGACCCGGACAGACAGACAGACAGACAGACAGATAGATGAGGAGCTGCTGGCTCAGCAGTTTGGAGCTAAACCAATAACAAGTCCATCAGAGTAGCTTGTTCCCAACAGCAACTTGGCAACACAACAATGGACCCAGATCAGCTCCATTAGTGACAGACAGACAGACAGACAGAGAGGCAGACAGACAGACAACAGACAGACAGACAGACAGAGAGGCAGACAGACAGACAGAGAGGCAGACAGGCAGACAGACAGACAGACAACAGACAGACAGAGAGACAGACAGACAGACAGACGGATGAACCTATACATTGTTCTCTTTAAAAACAAAGAATCTGGATCTGGTGCGGCTGCAGACTCTCATACTGTGTCAGTTGCACACTACACACTAACTGTGCGCTGTATGTACTTTATACTCATCGTATCATGTACTATATTTGCAGTTAGTATACAGTAAGTCAACAAACTTTTTATGCAGCGGAGACACAGACCTGTGTGGTTTGGATTCTTGTATTTGTTTATTTGTTCTTTTAGAGATAAAATAGTATAATAATAGTAATAATTTGGTTTAATTTCATGACCTGAGCAGGTAACAACAGGGTCTTTCCTGTTGTGCCACCCTCTTTATCCTTTATATTTTGTGCCCCATTAGTGGAAAAGATGTGTTGCTGTGGTGCTTAATGAGCATTAAAGCCTCCGCAGGGCTCTACTGTAGCTACAGACGTTTAGTTCTGTTCCTATTCAGTATATAAACTGTAAAAACAAAGAATTTGAACATCCTGAAAATATAGTGGCTGTTAATGTGCAGGTGAACGCTGTGAACAGCACTGAAGATCTGAGAAACTTTATTTTCATCTTACAGCTTCATCACGACTCGCAGTCGTTCTGTTTCTTTCAGCCAGAGGATGAAACACTCGCTGGGTTTCAATGTTTTATCAGTAAAATGGCTTTAAACTTCAGGTAGAGAGTGGATGTATCACACACACACACACACACAGATATTGTTGAGTCTTAATCCCTCTTCAGCGCTGAGCAAGAAAGAGGGACGACTGTTGGATTTAAAGAGTGCATAATGAGGGTGAGGAGGAGGAGGAGGAGGAGGAGGAGGAGGTTAAGGAGTGGAGAGAAATAGAGAGGGTACAGCTGAGGAAGACAGAGGGGAAAATAAGAGGATGAAGAAAAGGAGGAGAGAGTGAGGAGAACGAGGAGAGGAAGACGTAGAGGAGGATCAGACTCTGCTCTGAAACATCACACCCGACAGAGAGATGGAGAGGAAGAAATATCAGGACGGAGGAAGAGAGAGGAAGCAGGGTAGAAGAAAAGGAAAAGAGATTAGTTGTGTGGTGAAGAAAAAGTGAGAGATGGAGGGGATCAGATTAAAATGGGAGGAGAGAGACTTAAAGATTATTTTATGTCGACCGGCCTTCAGTTAAGCCTTTTGAAAAAATTCAAAGAAAGTAAAAGTTTTAGTGAAGTTTTAATGTGAGAAGATTCTTCATCACCAAGGCAGACTTTCAATGAGATATTTACCCTTTAGTTCGCTCTCTTACTAACATCTTTGTGTTACTTTCCTTCCACGGCAGCTCAACAGGGAAAATCTGTTTTAATGTTCATGTGGGCACCTGACTGCTGTTTTCAGACAGACTGAAACATTGTGAGCTTGTCCTTTAATAAATGAAACTTTCTCACCTTTTTGCCTTTATGTGAGAGGAACATAATGAGAAGAAGCACAAATCTCCAGATCCTGACTGATCGGCAGCTGTTAAAAGTTCTGCTTTACATAATTTTTACTATTTCTACTCTCCTTTATAAGAAAACATCAACACACAGTCGGCACAGGTGTCTAGTTTGCAAATCGCAGTCTGTCAGAATTTTGTCTGTGAATAAAATAAAATGAGGGAAGGTCAAAATCGTCAGAATGTGAAATGATCAACTTCAACTTTATGAAACAATATGTTGTAATTCATTTTACTAATTTGTGCATGTTTTGTGTGTATTTTGCGTGTGTTTTTGTGTGTGTGTGTGTTCAGGACCGGGATAGTGACAGCACGGCTCTGTGTGTGAAGAACAGATCAGCGTTCGAACATCAACACCACCACCTGCTGCACTGTCTGGAGAAGACAACGGTGAGGATTCAAACAGCAGCAACCCGATCACATCATATACAGACACATCTCAACTTTATATTTCTGCTTTTACATTTTTAGACACTGGTGGAGTTTAAAAATACCTTCAGCATTTCTTTATCTTTGCACACAGCCTTAATATAAACTCACTTAAGAAGTCAGTCTCAGTTTCTAAGCCAACATGGACGACAGAAGTGCAGGATGTGTGTGAGTCTGTTCTCCTCAGGATCTGACCGACCTCCCCCCTCTCCTCACAGAACCACGAGTTCACAAACGAGATGAACTACAGCGAGCTGTGTATGACGGAGTCGGTGGGCTACAGGACCAGTCGCAGCACCTCCCTGTCCAGCCAGCAGGGGGCGCAGAACAACTCCACCGGCTGCTGCCCCCGCCGGGCCAGGAGGAGAGCCGCCATGCGACTGGCTAACTCCACGGTGTCCGTCAGCCGGGGGAGCGTCCAGGAGCTGGACACCCTGCACGTCAAAACCACCTGCATACCCCCACAAACGTAAACCGAGATAATAATTACTGAAGACAGATAAACGAACGTAAAGATATACGACTGTAGACAAACATACAACTGTGCAGAGACACAAATATAAACCACTATACACTGATAAACATACTGTGAAACACATACAAATAAACTGTTGAGATTAAATATAACAGCTCAGAAATCACCAGGAACTCCATTTGTTCTCTCTGTTTTTCTGTCTCCTTTTCCTCACATTTCTGTACATTTATGAAGTCATTTCATTTAAGCCCCGGGATAAGCACGAATCATTTGCACAAGTTGGCACATTTTCAATTTGCACTTTGCCTCAGTTCCTGACATCCTGGAGGAATTTGCATCTGTTCCCGCCCACTCACGTCTTTCCATTGACTTTGTATGCGATTGTTTGGCTCTGATTCCATCTAACATTTGTTTCAAGTCAAGTTGTATTCTTTTCTGAAAAATGGAAAAATATGCACAATTGGAATTGTGGAGTGCACTGTGTTATCATAGTTTTCCTCCATGAAAAGAGAGGAGAATTCAAATTCTATCTGACTAACAAATCAACAATTACATATGTCCTCAACACCGTAGCACTAACAGTGTTCATCGCCTCTTTTCTAGTTTTTATTGGCTGTGTTCTCATTAACAATAAAAACACCTGTTTTGTGTGTTTGTCTCCTTCCTCAGTCGATCCAGTCTGAACGCCCAGACGGGTGACCTGAAGCTGAACTGCGGGGAACAAGATTTCACCGCTGCCATCATCAGCATCCCCACGCCGCCCGCCAACACGCCTGACGAGAGCCTCCCCCCATCACCTGCCCCCATCCCCGGCATCCTGCGCAACACTCGGGCCACTGCCTACACCCAGGACACCGTCAAAATCTCCTCCTTATAACGTCCGACAGCGCCCGCAACTTCCCCCACCCCACCGCCGCCCCACCAGCCAACCTCCCCATGAACTCTGAACTTCCTTTGAACCTCTGATCCTGAACCCAGGGCACTGCTAGCTGAGATTTCGGGGACAAAGACTACTCAGACGGATACTTTGAGTACTGCTGGTTGCTTTCACTTCCTCTCCCCATTTTGTGGATTACGTGGGATGAACTGAAATGGAGACAAAATGGCTTACCATACCAGAGACAGCCGAGTGGAGCTGGGAAATCAAGCAAAAATCAAAGGCAAGGAATTTGAAAAGGAACAATAACCTCCCAAAGACTTTCCTACGTCTTAAGAATCACCCCCTTGTGCATTTTAGACCCCAACACGCACTTGCCCCTCTGCACAGTTTTGACCTTTTGGATCTCATTGCACAAATCCCGGGAGGGTTCATGCTAGACCGACAATGGTAAAGATGCCGAGACTCCCAGAGAATGACATTCAGCACCCTGAAACCAACTGACAGGTTGGTTTCATTGGGTCCATTTTGCATCCCTACTAAACATAATGCTTTAGAGGAGGGTTACAAAATGGCTGCCGAGGATAATGGTCTTATTTTTCAGTCTAAATCTGGCATGAAAGGACTGACTGGTCTTATTTCGAAAGAGAAGTTGACATGTTAGTCTTGGCAATGAATCTGAGGGACTGCCGACCGTTAGAGGATAATTTAGACTCAAACTCATTTGTGATTGGAAAAAGATGTGATGGAGAAGATCTATTGACAACCAAACAACCCTCAGCGGCTTCAGAAGCCATGGCTACAAATTTTTGATTATTTTGGATGTTGGTTGTGGGAAACAGGCGACGGCTATCAGGCCAATAAAGCTCAAAAAATGATACAGATTTGGTTTTATTCAAACCAGAATGGTTTATTTTCTTTACAGCGACAGACTGGATCTTCAAGCCTGATTGGAGCGAAAATGCTGCTCAGTTGAGCAAAGTGTTGGACCTCTTTTGCTTGAAATGTAAAGGTTGTAGGTTTCAACCCCAACAAGATGGGTCGAGATGTCTTTGAAGAGGATGAAAGATGAATCTTAAGTCAGATGGATTTCGGGAGTATGTATGGATGATCTCTTCACTGGCTGAAGCCACTTCAGGTCACATTTTAAGGAAAATAAGGAAATCATGAGCGAGGACTCTTGAGCTTTTATCAGAATCCAGTGAAGGAATATGAAAATCTTGGAACGATGATCCAGACGCTGCTGAAACACATGAATCTAACACATGAACTGAACTCAACTGGGTTTAACTGATCTATGCTGAGCCTGAATACTGTTCACACAACTACACTGAGCTGATCTTAACCTCAAGGAGCTGAACTGGACTAAACCGAGCTGGTCTGAGCAGCGCTGGACTTACCTGGTTTTCTAAATGGGACTGTAGATAGGAAAGGGTTAAATGACGGATTCTGGACTGGATTAATCTGGTCTGATATGGACTGGTCTGGTCTGGCTGTAGCTCAGAAGTGTTTGTCAGTGTGACACTGACGCCCAGACTAGGAACGAAAGCCTTTTACTTTTCAAAATATGCAACATTACAACAAGCAGGAAAATAGCATCAACAAATGAACAGAATAATAATAATAACAATAATAATGTGTGTGTTATAAAACTACAGTAATTATTGCAGGGAACATTATGTAAAGCAACTAAGAAATTCATTTGTTATGTGATCTTTTCAGTGAGAGAGAGAACACAACAAGTATTCTGCAATAGATTTAAATGGGAAAGGGAAATGCAACGCCAAGAGCTCTTCAGCATTACAGTCATGTTTGTCCCAATGACGTGCACTCTGGGAAAAAAAGGTTGTTTTCAACACATTTCACTGAGGCGGTAAAGATCCACATGCAGATGTCGGCATGTTTCAGTATTACTTCAGTCTAACTTATGGTTGATCCTCCCAAACGTCAGCCGTGTCTTCAAACTCTCTTGCTTCAAACCCCTTAATATGAAGCAAGACCTGCACATGCAAAATACACAAAACATAATATTTAATCTTGTGCACACAAATGATTAACTATTGACTATTACGTTAGTATTAGCACAATAGGGCTGTCACTTTAAAAAAAAGTTCCAACAAATGAGAACCAACACGAAATTTTGCAAATCAGTTCAAACACAACCCGCGTAAGTTGACATTGTTCCGTTTATTCCTGGTACCTCCACAAATTAATGGAAAATTTCTTCCATTAGTCTTTCTGAAAAGCTGAAACATGTTCATGAGTTTTCCTGTCCTTTTTCTGAGATAAATGAGTCTCTACTACTTAAACTTTGCTGTTCCACTCTTGTCATGAATCTGTTTACAACACTTAAAAGTTCTCAACAAAAATTTGGTTCGGTTCATTTCAGTGAAATTGCCGCCATAGACAGCTAGACGTCTTTTCACCTGCAAATCATCAAACAGAGGTGGAGTTTTGTGGATTTTTCTTCACTTTATTTTATGTTTACTGAGCAGCTGATAACAGCAGAGTGCAGTAGCTACATGTGGTTTTGGTGATTTGCAGGTGAAACGACGTCTAGCCATCTGTTCAAACTGATTAAAAACTAGTAGTAAAAGTTTATTTAGATTATAAACTTATTTTAATGGCATTTCAATGACCATAATTTCAAGATTTAATAGCTTCTGAAGGATCGCCTGGTCATATTTCTTGTGTGCATATTTAAAAGTGAAGTGCCAGCGCAGTGATGGTGGCTTTTTTACTTCAGCCTTCAACCCAAATTCGTCTCTAACCCATGTGGAAAACACTGGTATTATTTTTTTAGGTTACCAGAAAGACTGATGGTAGAAACCTGAGAAAACAGTTGAATGTGAGCTGGCATGCATCAAAATCATTCGTACCTGTGAAGAGACATCAACTCTGTGAAGAGTCCCAGATTTGTTAAAATCTACGCGTCCTTTTTTAAGAGTGTACGCCATCGACCACGTGTGACTTCAACTGTGAGTATTTTGGTGAAGTGTTTCCTCGACCAATCAGAAGCAAGTGTGAGTGAGTGACACACAGACAGGAGACAAGACGTACATACTGTAACATATTTTGTATCATAAACTTTCACCTGCATCTTCCAATCAAATCCTCAAACCAAAAAAAGAAAAAAGAAAAAAAAGATAGAGATGAAAGTCGTCGGGTATCTGACTGGCGTTCTCCGTGCATGAGCCTCGTACAGTAGAAGTAGCACTACTGATCATAGGAATTTATCAACCATACAGAGAAAAAAAGCTAGAAAAAAACACAACACAATGGGGAAAAAAATCTCATCATCCGTTCTTTTGCATGACGACTCTTACTTTTTTCCTCTCCTATCAGTCATTGCTTTGTTTTCCTCATCCTCCCCCGTCCCGAAACTTTTCAAGACGAGTGTTTGCACCACCGAGAAGTGTACGTTAGATTACTGAGAAGAAACAAAACAGATTATATAAATGAATTATTGAGTTCAAAAATTAAAAATCATTCAGGCATGTTCCTCGCCAGAATGCAAAGTGTGTGTGTGTGTGTGTGAACGGGCGGGTGTTTGTGTGTGTTTGTATGAATGTGTGTGTGTTTGTATGATGAGCAGTCACAAATATGCATGGATACCGTTATAGGTATTTTATCTGTTTCCTCCTGCAGTTTAAAGAGAGACGACTGAGAGAGGAGGCTGAACAGGCGGTCTGTTCACTGGACGGATCTTTTATTTTATTATTTAAACTCTTTCTCACTGTTTTATTTTCTAAAATACGTCTGCTGTCTCAGTGTTTTCACTTAGTTCTGTAGTTGCGGCTCCCAGCCAGCCTCCACTCCCCATCTACATTATTTAACAGTAAAATTATTGTTTTCTTAGTAATCAATACTACTAGCCCTTAAACTGATTA
Organism: Oplegnathus fasciatus; assembly: GCA_003416845.1. Classification (NCBI taxonomy): domain Eukaryota; kingdom Metazoa; phylum Chordata; class Actinopteri; order Centrarchiformes; family Oplegnathidae; genus Oplegnathus; species Oplegnathus fasciatus. Next base: position 77,320 of record NTHP01000560.1, on the reverse strand, counting down.
GTCCCATTAAATTATTCATTTCCACCACATGGATGCGTTACGGATTTAATTACTACATTTTTCAAATTTGTCTGTTTGACAAAATGATCCCAAATCAAAGCCCACTTACTAGCTTTTCCTGGAGCGTTCAGCCACTTCTCACAGTCCTCATCAGTGAATGGAATTTGCTCAGATGCGGTTGAAAGCTCAGAAAAAGCTAGTAAGTGGACCTTGAGTTAGGACTATTGTTAATAGGCTATTAGAGTAATTAATACCCTTTATAATTGTAATTTTGGCTGGAAGTTACTTAATTCTCTAACATCCCTGACTTAAATGATCAGTTTGTGACTTAAAATGATCAAATACATTCCCTCTATTTACTAATTAGAATTTAAACTGTTAACTATTATATGTGTTAAACTGCCCAATTAATGAATTTATGTCCCCTTTGGCCTTCTGTACACAGTTTTTACAGCATTTCTTTTGTTTTTTTCCCATCAGCCAGCAGTTTTACCTGAATCTGCTGCAGTTTTCTAGGTCATGAACCTGGTTTGTACATTTTATTTATTTTAAATTTCTGAATTTCACGGGAAATGATGTTCAAAGTAAATATGAGGTTACTTATTCTTGTTATTTATTTTTGGTTTGGGTTGTTACTCATCATCTGACAAACAAAGTGATGTGAAACTGACATTAAATGTTGAGGCTTGTGGGTAATGGCTGGGAGCTCTGCTGCACTTTACTGGGATCTACTGTTGCTGCAGGGACTCTTTGGTCTGTCGTGTCTAATGATCCTGTCACGCTAATCCTTCTTTCTTCAGCTGTCGCTCTGATGTCACCGTGACAAACAGGAAACATCTGAAGAATATTTGGACAAAATAGATCCAGAGTCTGCAACAAATTATTATAGGTTATTTTACCTTTTGATTGATCTAATGTTCTTTATATTAATGAGTTAATTGTTTTATAAAACTGTCAGAGATAATAACAAATTCCAATCACAAGTTGCTAAAAGCCAAAATTGTATCTTTTCATTTCTTAATTCAGAAAACAACCTAATTGTAGCATTTTGAAGCTAGTGGTCTTACTAACTGATTAATATAACTGATCTATAATCAAAATTATAATTGATTGTCTTTGCGTCATGTGACTAATCATTTAAGTTTAGAGGGGATGAAGCTGTTTTGTATTATGATTTTTGTGCATAACATTAGGGATGGGGATTGGCAACTGGAAATCAGTGTGAATATCACATATGATCATGGCGGCAAGGTCATATTAATCATAATTCAGAGTATTGATCATTCCAGTCATAATTTTAAAATGTTATTTGACTTAATGCAAAAAAAAGTGAAAGAAAAATTGTCCATTAAACTCCTCATTTCCCATCCAAGCCAGATGTTGCCTGTATGTCACGACCTCAGAATAAAGAGCAGCTTAACACTAAATCCTCTTTTAGATAAAGTGAGTAAATGACAGGATATGTTCAGTCTTGTAATTCTGTCCTCTAGACCAGTGATTCCCACCTTTTGTTGACCTTTGACCCCTTAAAACGAAGCAACATCTGCTTGTGACCCCTCGCCACTGGTTGTCCACCAGTTATGACCAGTTAAACCAAAGAGTATATTCACAACAAAAAAGCAAAGTTTAGGGCGTATTTTAAAGAAAATAATGAATTGTGTGTAGCATAAATATTTCTTGCTACATTCCTATTCTGCTGATCATTTCACGACCCCTTAGGTGTATCCTAGCACCCCTTTAGAGCTGGAGACCACTGCTCTAGACCACAGAAAATCGGTTCTATGAATCCGTCCAGCATTCATAGAACCAGAGTTACAAACATAACTGACAGATTTTTTGAATATGTGAAGGGGTGTTAAGTTGCTCTTAAACCGTCCGACAGGTGTTTTTATTAAATTAGATTTTTAATGGGGTGAGTAGCTTTCCATCTGAAGTGGTGTTTACTCAGCTGGAGAGCAGCTGTCCTGTAATCTGAAGTTTACTTCCTGTTCTTCAAATTAACCAACAAACTACATTTATCTGACAAACACGACAAAGCACATTGGTTTTACGCTGTGGAGACAAAAGGGGGTCAGTAAATAATCCGCCGAGATGATGAGCAGCACTTCAGATGAGTTAAAGAGTTTTTCGTCCAGTGAACTGATGGTTGTGATGTCGAGTCTCAGAGAGAGTGAGCAGTGGTGAGTGAAAGAAGGAGAAAACAGCATTAAAGCACAGAGGTGTATATTCCATTCCACTAATAAAGACAACAGAAACCAGAATATGTTGTGCTTTGTTTTTTCTGGACATTCATTCGTTCATCTACTCGTTTTCTGTACATGTACTGATGTCAGCGTCGTGGAAGACTTGTTTCATCAAAAGTACAAAAAAATACAACTTCTAACAGCTACAAAGCTGTAAATGTATCCTGTCAGCTAACGAGCTAATCACCTGTCCATCGAGTCCATAACATCTGGATCTATTTTACTGTATTATATTACTTCTCAGGACAGGTCCAGGATAAACACATGAAGTAAGTTTGGATTCAGTGGAACTGAAACTGATGGAGCAGCGACCTCTAGTGACCACAATGTGGATTACAAGTCAATCAATCTCAAACTGGTTCCTCGGTATACTCGGGTCTGGACCTCTAAATGGATCAAGCATTTTTAGGTATTTGGGCACAAACATGATATGTGGGTATTGAGTGGAAGTAAAGCAATATGCTTCATTGTCCTCCCAAAATATGAAGCTGTAGCTACACACAGATGATAACTTATTATTATGAAATCAATCAGTGTTGTCACTTAACTTACTGTGATAATTGTGTTGATGCTACATGCGTTATTTTTACAGTAAATAAACAATCCACTCGTATGTATGTTGTATCATGACAGTAGCAGAAATAAGAAATGACCCGGAGACACTAACAGGCACTAAAAGTTATAACAATCAAATTGCAGCAGTGAGTCCTGACAAAGTCTGCAGGCAGCGGGAACAATATCCACAGGCTGATAAAATCTACTGTCTGACTCTGGTGAAAAAATGTGGCAGGCCCTGAAGCTCCAGTCAGTCTCTTCGGTATTGTTTGGTGTCCAGGCTGCAGATCAGCATCTACAGGAAGTATAGAGGGCAGCAAGTCTGCACGAGAGCTGGTGTCAGCCGCAGCCAGGCTGAGTCACGTATACAGGTATACAGGTATACAGGTATACAGGGGAAACATGTATCAGTCAGTCACCACCTGCACTGCTTAAAGCAAAACACACAGTACTGAGTTTAAGGTTGTAATGCTTTCATTAATTTGGCTGGTAGTCCGTTGGTATCAGCTTCATGTAGCTACAGCTTCATACTTTGGGAGGATAATGAAGCATATTGCTTTACTTCCACTCAATATCATGTTAGTGTTTCTTGCACTCTTGTGGCCTGAAAGATGCACAACACCACGTCCAGGCGTCCAGACCCGGGTACACTGAGGCAACCTCACACCCTAATCTCCCAGCACTGTTTCATACTGCACCCAAATCACACCACACCACCATAGGCTTTGATACATGCATAACAACAAACACAAGAATACTCATTCAGTGTTAATGTACATTTTATTTATCACTGCCCCCCTCTCTGGGGGTAAATGTTGGGTGAAAAATGTAAAAAAGAAAAAGAAAAAAGGAAACAGCCTATAACTACAGGTTTATTCTGCAGTTTTTGAAAATTGTTCATATTTATTTTATTTGGTCCGACTATACAACACGATTAACTTTTTGGTTCTGCATTTATTTAGTTTTTGTTTCGCCTTATGAAAATATTCGCCACAGTTAGGAGGGGCCATAGGGTGGTCCAGGCTTAATATTATGGGGGCACTGCCTCCCCCTTAGAACCACCATGGGACACAATGGGCATCGGCCTCACTTTGGAGATGACAGTGGACGTCAGGAGGAGTCCCACAACACTGCCCCCCCTCTCCATACTTAACAGCACCGTGTCTGCTGTGGAAACCTTCAGGTTTCTGGGATCCACAGTCTTCCAGGACCTGAAGTGGGCATCTAACATCGACTCCATCATCCAAAAAGCCCAGCAGAGGATGAACTTCATGCGCCAGCTCAGGAAGTTCAACCTACTTGAGGAGCTGCTGATCCAGTTCTACTCTGCAATAATCCAATCTGTTGCTGCACATCCATCACGGTCTGGTTTGGATCGACCACCAGACAGGACAGGAACAGACTACAACGGACAGTCACAACTGCAGAAAGAATCATCGATGCCGACCTACCCTCCATTCAGGACTTATGCATGTCCAGAGTCAGGAAACGGGCAGGAAACATCAATGCAGATCCATCACACCCTGGACACAACCTGTTCCAACTTCTCCCCTCTGGTAGGCGCTACAGAGCTCTGTATGCCAAAAAAAAAGACATAAAAACAGTGTCTTTCCACAGGCTGTCACTCTGATGAACAGTTGAATCAGTCACGCTCTGTCAATAACCTGTAACACTAAAACATCCACTTGCTTCAACTATACATTGTCTTTGTACAGTTTAAAACACATTGTGGATGCGCTGTCACTGTCAATATAAATCCTGCACGCTGTATATACTGTGTTTGTTTTATAGTATATAGGCATGTATACATGTACACACGGCCAGCAAACTGCTAGGGATTACGTTACTAAGTATGGAATGCATCTACAGAGATAGAACGATGAAGAAG
>NTHP01000560.1:59589-72493 GCA_003416845.1 Oplegnathus fasciatus | reverse complement strand
GGCACAAATAAAGTTATTAAAGATACTGCACAAAATCATCCGGTCCATGCATATCCATTCAATATTTATTTCTTTGCACTATTTGTATTGTTTCCAACTTACACTTGACTTGTATATAAATCTTTTATTTATGTTGTTGGCCATTGGTGCTTTTTATACATATTCATATATATATTTATATAGACACCTATTATTTCACATACTGTGGTTTGTGTGGTTTGCGTGGTTTAGGTAACAATGGCACTTTAGTTAAGGTCAGTGAAAGATGGAGGTTTAAGTTCAGTGTTAATAAAGTCAACTTGTTCTGTCTTCTGCTTCAAGTCACAGTCGGCTTTTTCAACATCAGCATCTTTCCTGAACCTTAAACAAGTGCTCTGAAAACCTGAACAGAATCATAAAAAACTTAAATCATGCTTCAGATGCTACAAGCTGATATTGTAGGAAAACAAATGAAATAAATTGTCAGTGAATGTTTGCAGAGACATTCATTAAAAACATTTTTTCATTATGTTGATAAAAAAAAAAACATCTTTATTTTACTATTTTGTTTCTCTCAAAACTTAATTACTGTTGCAAATTAGTAGTAAACAAAAGTAATTAGCTGGAGACAGAGTTGCTCTCACAGAGCATTTGACCCCCCCAGTCATCAAGTCCAACATCAGCAGAATGAACGACTGCAACATCAGACAGCTGAACACCTTACAGACACATGCACATATAGTAAAAATATACTGTATATACATATAGTATAACTGTCACCTTTCTAGTCACTATCATTGTATTGCTGCTCAGTACAAATCAATGCATCGATACAATCAATGAGTCACTTCACCCTGATGAGACCAGACCTCATCATAATAAGAATAAGAATAATGTAAAATATAACAAGTAAGTAAGATGTTTGTGTGACTCTCACAGGTATGAAGACGACAGATGAAGACAAAATATAACCCCTGTGTGGGTCAGCAGCATGCAGCAGCTTTTTTGCAACAACAGGAAGTGGTTTCCTGTTCGTACCGTATATGATGAAATGGTACAGGCTGCGGGTCTCAGCAGAACCAAACCTTCCACCAAACATGGAGAGCTTGAAAACAGCACTGCAGCATTTTGCTAAGCATGTCTCTAAAATAGCCAGTGTCTACACCACAGTCATTGTGATTTTTTCGTACCATGTCCTGCTTGACAAGGACTTGGCGTGCACCTGCAAAAAACAAATGGAAGCCTGCTGGTTATACATGACTCTGCCAGCGGTTTTAATATTTGTCTTCATGCTCTGGATGGACAAAGCCTTTCAAAGAGCCTGGAAATACACATGTGGACATTGTAAAAAAATCTTTGTTGTTCTTTATGGTATTACATTCCCAAAGCATTTCTTGTTGCTCTGCTGTGGGCTGTGTCCGTGTTAATTGATGGAGACTGGTATGTCTGCTGTTACAATGATCATTCTGAACAACAGGCAGTGTTACCCTGCAAAGACAAGACTAACATCACAGCTGAGGAGCGAGGAATCATCGCTGAGCTGATGAACAAGTCAAGGGTGAGTTTTTATTTATTGACGACATCATAATTATCACTGTTTTTACAGGAACTTACCGTAAGTCACCTGGTTATTGTTGGTTTTCTGCAGTTACCTGATTTCTTAGATCACATGTTCACAAGAAACCTGGTTTCCTACATGAGGTGTAGTGATTGAGAGAAGCTGGTGAACACAGCTAGATATTTGCTTGAGAAACATTTTGGCCTCTGAAAAATGATGTTTATATACTTCTACTTTGCAACAGCAAATAGGTTTTGCAAGAAACGTGATGTTTTCCTGAACATGCTGTTAATGAACATATCTGCCAAGTAACAAAATGTTCATTTTCTAAACGTACCTGCAAAACTATCCACTCTTACAATACAATATCAGCTCGTAGCAGCTGAGGCATGATGTTTTTCATGGCTATGTTTGGGGAACTCACAGTAGTCCAATTATGGCGCAAAAATACAGTAGGGTGTAGAAGAGAAAGACCGTCGGATCACCGTCATGTAAAAAAGTTGTAGCGATCAGGTGTTTCCTTGGCCAGAAAGAGAAACAAGATTTATTACTGAAGATGACATTTTATTTTAATTTCAGCGTGGAAAGTTACTGCAAGTACACAGATGCTGTGATAATACAACCTGTTCTTTGATGCTGTGCTTCAGGTTATTGGCTTGCCTCTTCTCCTCTCTATCACAATTGTGGCTGCTTGTATGTCATCACTACCGACAAAGACATGCTGCACTGACAATTCAAAAGGATCAAACCGCCGCAAGATTGATGAGATAATTTTGGAAGAAGGGGAAGTTCTGGTGCCGAAGACGGTGAGAGAAGCTGTAAAAGACACGCTGACGGAAAAACTCAACACCTGTGTGACTAATCAAGAATGGGGAAAATGTTTTGCCGTTGCTGAAGAACTAATTACTTCCAGACAACAAGCCGAGTCCTCTTCCACACCGCCAACTGAGCCCTCTCCCTCCACACCGCCAACTGAGTCCTTTCCCTCTACACCGCCAACTGAGTCCTCTCCCTCCACACCGCCAACTGAGTCCTCTCCCTCCACACAGCCAACTGAGTCCTCTCCTTCCAGACCACCAGCTGAATCTTCGTCTTCTAAGCAATCGACTGAATCTTCATCTTGTCCATGACCTCACTTTAGTCATGCAGAGATGTTGTCTGTTTTAAAGTGTTTTAAAACACTTAAACATTATATTTACAAGATTCATTGGGATAAAATCTAAACCTGTACTGTATTTTAACAAGTTTTCTGAACCTACACTGTGACAGGGTGAAGTCACAATGCAGCTTTACTATAGCTAGCTTATTTTTAGCCGTGTATTTGCTGTAGTTCTAAAGACCACAGTGTTGGTTGGTCCACCACTTTGGTCCAGACTAAAATTTCTCAACAACTACTGAATGGATTGCCATTAAATTTGGTACAGACATGAATGTTTCCCAGACAATGTATCTTTATGATTTTGGTGATCATTTAGTGTCAAGAAATAGTTCCAGCATGTATCTCAAACTGTGTTTTTTGCGTTTCTGTGTACAGATTAAACAAACTAAATACAATGTGTTAACTGGCAACTTTTAGAGGTGTTGGTAGGTGCTTTTTTAGCCACACTAGCTGCACAGCTCCATGGATGGCAATGTCAGTCGGTTGGTGCAGACTGAAATATCTCAACTGCTATCCGATGGATTGCCATGACATTTTGTACAGACATTCATCTTCCTCAGAGGATGAATCTTAATGACTTTGGTGATCCCGACTTTTCCTCTAGCACCACCATGACATTTACATTTGTGGTTTTGAGTGAAATATCTCAACAGATGGGGGGCCCTGGTGGCTTAGCAGTTAAGACCATGAACCACACTGTCACAGTTCTGGTCCGGCTAAGGACCTTTGTTGCATGTCATTCCCTCCACATCTCTGTCCTCATCCCTGTCATCCCTCTACCGTTGCTTTCTAATAAAAATAATTATAAAACAATGTCTCAACTGTTGGATGGATTGTGATGAAATGTGGTTCAGACATTCATGTTCCCCTCAGGATGAACTGTAGTAACTTTTCATCTAGCGCCATCATCAGGTCAACATGTTAATGTGTCCAATACTTTGGCTTATGACCAAATACCTGCAGAACTACAGACATTCCCATCAGCCTCAGCTGGACTGTGTGTTTAGTGCAAGGCAAAAACATGCTTTATTCTGATACATACACATATAAAACAAAAACAAATAATACAAGATGGTAATTAAAATCAATAAATAAAAGTAACCAAAAACAAACTTAGAGAAAGAAAAACAGAAAGGAGCACTGAGGGTGCCGCCCAAATGATGACTTTTTCTGTATTTAATTATAATCAATGAATGAATTGATCAAATTGAACATACATCAAAATTACACTTTACAGAAATGTAAATGTAAAAAAGATAATTAAATTTGGCAATTAATAATTCTGTCTCATTATTCTGTTTTTAAAGAGCCAAACCCAAGGCACGGATCTGTTCCACACCTGCTCCTTCGGAACCCTGGATTGTCATCCAGGGTGACGAGACGAGGTAGGAACTCCTCCCGTACTCCACCACCGGGGTCCATCCAGCTGAGCAACAAGTTCGATGTGCTGGGGAAGCTGGAGCAACATCTGTCCACTGTCGGCCCGGGGCCCACGGCCAGTCCATCGCCGCTGCCCACAAAGCCAACTGGTTCCGGGGCCGATCCCGGTCTAGGGAATGGAGCCCCTAGAAATTGGCAGCTGCAGCCTCGGGTCCCTGTGGACTACACCGGTACTCCGCCTCCAGGGTGACCAGCTCCATGTCCACAAGATAACGCCCACGCCACGTAACAACCCTGGTCATAGGTGACTCCATCATCAGAAATGTCAAAACAAACTCTGCAATAACTTGTTGTGTCCCGGGTGCCACTGTCTGTGACATAGAGGTCAAAGCCATTGAGATTCTTGCAAACGAACCAGACATTAACAAGGTCATAGTCCACGTAAGTATGAATGACATCCGTAAGGAGCAATCTGAGCTGCTGAAAAGGGACTTTGAGCACTTGTTTTGCTCCCTGAAAAGATCTGTGAGTCACGTCTACATATCCGGCCCCATCCCCTCCTGTGACCGTGGTGTTGGGCGTTTCAGCAGGCTCCTGTCCCTGCACACCTGGCTCTCTTCAGCCTGCGCTGGACACAGTGTCTCCTACATCGACAATTTCAGCCTCTTCTGGAAATGCAGGCAGCTGTTTAGAGGCGATGGCATACATCCAAACTGGTTGGGGGCAAAACTACTTTCAGCAAACATGTCGTTCTCAGTCAACCTCTCAGGTGCTCCGCTAACAGGAAGCCAGGTCACTCCCACGACGTCCACTCGCTCTGACCAGTCCCACTACTGTTGACGTCCCAGGGGTCCTAGCACCAGCCTGATTGGTTCCACATGCTTCCGTTCTGTTGTTCATGAGGAGCCAGGACCCTCTAACAACCCTGCAAATTATCCCACTACAGACAGTTCTAGCTACAAACTGTCTTTTATTCACAGCATTCCCGCTATTTATAAATCTGACCATTTAGCTAGACATAGAAGTCGACCTAAGTGTGTCTCCTTCAAAAATCTAATTTACCCTCCTGTGTCTGTTGTGCCCACTTGTCCGCCCTCTGCTACCGCTAATGAGCACGCTACACTCGCATCATCTCAAGACTTCAAATTACGCCACGGGCTCGGACTGTTACATCTGAACATCAGAAGGCTGCTCCCAAAAATGGACCATATCCAGGTCTTATTACATGAAACCTCCCCAGATGTCCTTGTCCTGACTGAAACATGGCTTTCATCTAAGATCCCAAATAATGACATTACTATAAATGGATACAGTGTTTTTAGAAGTGACAGACGAAGTAAGGGAGGCAGAGTTCTCATCTGTGTAAAAGACTGCCTCACTGTCCATGAAATCACCTCGTGCTCAGAGCCCAAGAAGTATGAATATGTTGTGTTGGACCCCTGTCTTGGTAGGGACATGCACATGACCATTGTTGGTATGTATCCACTCCTCCTAGTCATATTAATACTCACATTCCTCGAGGCTCCGGCCGAGGAGGTGGAGTTGCAGCCATCTTTGACTCAAGCCTAGAAATCAACCCTAAACCTAAACTTAATTATAACTCATTCGAGAGCCTTGTTCTTAGTCTNTCTCCTCTCTCTCTCCTTCTGTACTCATTCATGTCCCATTAATGCATGTTACTAACTTTATATCTTCCCCGGAGTTTCTGTGCTTTCTCGTCTCGCAGGTTCCTGTGGATCGTTGTTGCAGACTGCCTGCCGCCGCCGGCCTGCTTGACCCCCACTGCTGCTATTATTATTATTATTATTATTATTATGATTATGATTATTATTATTATTATTATTGTTATTACTCATATTTCTATTACTAGCCATATTTCTATTATTAGTCATTCTTCCATTGTTATTAATGTTATTATAATAATAGCTGTTATTGCTATTATTAGTTATATTTCTATTGTTATTATAGTTGCTGCTGCATTCCTGTCTGTCTGCCTGCCTGTCTGTTTCTCTCTCTCAACCCAACCGGTCAAGGCAGATGGCCGCCCACTCTGATGAGATTTGAGCCACTTTGGTTGACCATGACCTCCTCTGCAGGCTAAGAGAAGATACAAGTGCAGATTTAGCTGTAGAAGCTTTTCAGGGCTGGATTCGCCAAACACTCAGGCAGGATCAGACCAGGCTGTCCCACATCACCAAAACCTTTCTTTTTATGTTCTTTTTATGTTGTTGGCTTAACTAATTGTGAATCACCCTGAATTTGAAGGAATTCATATTTTTGACCATGAATTTCGTATCAGTCAATTCATACATTATTTTTCATTATAGACAAAACAATCATTGGAAAAGCCTTGAACATAATTTCTATTTTTTCCAGAACGCCTCGTTTGTATTTAAATTTGAACAAATGTGAACGACTTCCTCTGCGTGCACATGTTCGCATTCCTGTTAAACCTGAAGGGAAATAAAAGTCACAAGTTTAATAAAGTGGATGTTTTGGTGTTACAGGTTACTGACTCTGTGTGATTGAAGTGTTCATGAGAGTGAAGGCCTGTGGGTAGAAACTGTTCTTGTGTCTCTGCAGCGCCTCCCAGAGGGGAGAAGGTGGAACAGGTTGTGTCCAGGGTGTGATGGGATGTTTCCTGACTCTGGACCTGTAGAAGTCCTGGATGGAGGGCAGGTCGGCACCAGTGGTTTTCTCTGCACGAGTTTATCCATCACTCTTTGAATGTCGCTCCGCAAACAATAAAAAAGGAAAAACTCTGTAATTTATAATTTTACATGAGAAACAGAACACATTATCTTAAAAATCAGATGGTCAGAGAATATAAGGTTTGAACACTCTGAGCTTGAATCTGTGGTTGGAGAGTTCAAACTGTCACAGTCTGAGTCTAAATGTTTTCACAGCCCCAGAAACATGTTCAACAACACTGAAGTTCTGTGAAGATGCGATGTTGGCTTTGTAAAACTGCCTGTTAACTCGGAGAGTGATAAACAATCTCAGTGGAAGATGAACTTTAGTCCACATGGCTCCACCTGGTGGAACAACACGACTATTACAGCCAACAGGATGCCTGTTAGTGTGATGGAGCAGCACGGCTGCTTCTACAACACCTTTAATGAAAAGTCTGATATAAACTTCAGCTGAATATGGAGGCAGGAGTCCTTTTGGTGCAGCTGATCCAGAACACTCAGATCTGCATGTGGTTCTTCCTCATTTACTAACTGCTGCTTGCTTTTTCATATAAGAGACACAAACACCAGAATAAGTGACAACAACAGAACAATCTCAGAGAATTACTCAGATATTTAAAATGTCCAGTTTGTCTCAAAGAAGTCCAGTTTCAGATCCTGAACTGATCCGGTCCAGCTGCAGAAGTTTCACAAGACTTCACTTTGAGGTTTCAAGAGCCTGAAACTATCGAACATCTTTTCTCTTCATGTTCACTCCTTAACTTGCTTTATAAGTTTCACAATGATGTTCCTTCTTTATGGATACCAGCTGATACACAGCAGCTTTGTCTCACTTTCTGTTCTGATTTACTGTTTTATTTATTTGTTCAGTTATTTGTTGCCTCACCACTGATCATCTGTCTGTTTTGGTGTCAATTTATTTGTGATGTTTATGAATTATTTATGATTTATGATTAAATGATTCATTTTAGTTATTTATTAATTTTAAGTTGAAACTTGATCCATCGACTCTGAAGCGTGAACGTATTTAATTTAATTATATTTACTCATTTATGTTTATGTACTTATATATACATATATATATATACAGTATATACTGTATGCCGTATATTAAAGGGATAGTTTGGATTTTTTGAAGTGGGGTTGCATGAGGTACTTATACATAATCAGATTATTACCTGCAGTAGATGGCGGTCGGCGAGCTCCCAGTTTGGAGAAGCAGACAGTACAACCCCACTTCAAAAAATCTGAACTATCCCTTTAAGTCAAACTGCTGTTGAGCCAAATTCGCAGGTTTTTAGAAGATTTATAATCTTCGTACCTTTGATACTTAAGTTTTATAATGCTGAATTTCCTGCTACCTGCATGTTGCTTTTTTCTTTCTTTTATAAAAACTTTATTGATGTCCAACATGAGTACACAGACACACACATAGAAAACAAAAACAAATAATACAAGACAGTAACTAAAATTAATAAATAAAAGTAACAAAAAAAAGAGAAAGAAAACAAAAAGGAGCGCTGAGGGTGCCACCCAAATGATGACTTTTTCTGTATTTAATCATAATCAATGAATTAATTGATTAAATTGAAACATGCATCAAAATTACACCTTAAATAAATTCTAAATCTAAATTTGACAAATTAGTAATTCTGTCTCATTATTCTGTTTTTAAACTCTGAATGAAGAATTTAATTTAAGCTCTTGTTTAAATCAATCTTGAGATTCCATTTTAAATTTCAACTATTAATTCATCATTTAAACATAATAAGTAAATCAAATGATTNGTTCATTCATTTACAAGATTGGCCTGTTGATCATAAAGGTCCTTTAACATTGTAAAAGTGTTACTTATTATTCTGCCGGCACTCTTCAGACTCACTTTCATTTTCTACTTTTTACTCCACTACATTTATCTGATAACTTTAGTTACTTTGTGGATTGAGATTAATAATAAAAATAAAAATATAATCAACAGATAAACTATAACACATCATTATTGGTTAAGATAAAACTTTATTGATCTCAGTGAAGTTCACAAACTACCAGCAGGACATAAAGTGATTAAAATGGGCTCCACCTTCAGCAGCTGCAACACTAAAGTGATCAACACATTAATGATCAATAATTATGATCCAATAATATCACATATATTATTCTGCATGATGAGCACTTTAGATATATCTTGATGCTGGTACTGATACAGAGTATTTCTACACTGTAGCATTAATGACTTCGTTCTTCTTCCACCTGCTGTTCTGCAACAAAGAGAGAATCAGGACACACCTGCGAGGTGTTCCGTCGCGCAATGAATCATGGGAGACCAGGTGGGACCAGTGTCCTTTCTGTACTCTCTGTCTGCTCTCTTTGATCTGTTCAGTCGCCAGTTTCCTCGTTCTTGTCGCCAAACCTTGGTCTCTCCTTCAGAACCGAGCTGCCGTTTGATTCTTCCGGTCTGAACCCGCTTAAACCGGCTCAGACCGCGACCCGGCAACAGTCCCGATCCTCGGCGTCACAAACCAACTTTAAACTCACGGAAAACCGCTGTTTTAGCTCCATTTCTGCCTGTACCTGTCGGACAGACACCTGTCGCTGCTCACCTGTCGTCGCCATGTCAGCGGGGCGGTAATGGCAGCAGAGCGCGAGACTCACCGGGAGACGCCACGAGAGAACCTGCGGTGAAGACGGAGTTTAAATAAAGACACGAGGGGACTTACAGCAGCATGGATTTACTGGATTCAGGACAGAAGTTCAGTCCCAGACAGGTGAGTCCATTACCTGTAACATTAACCCACCGTGACGTCACAGCCTGCAGGTTAGTTTCACCTGAGCTCAAAAACAGAAACCAGACAGAGACTCTCTGTTTAATAATCAGGACTGTAGGGGGTGTTAATGGTCTGAAGTGGGTTTCAGTTCAGAATCTAAACTGGTTCTGGTGTCTGAACTGGTTCCCACAGAACACTGTGATGGTTTGAATCCTCTGATCATGACCAGTTTCTGTTGGTTTCTGTTGGTTTCTGTTGGATTCTGCTGGTTTCTGTTGGTTTCTGCTGGTTTCTGTTGGATTCTGCTGGATTCTGTTGGTTTCTGTTGGTTTCTGTTGGTTTCTGCTGGTTTCTGTTGGTTTCTGCTGGTTTCTGTTGGTTTCTGCTGGTTTCTGTTGGATTCTGCTGGATTCTGTTGGTTTCTGTTGGTTTCTGATGGTTTCTGTTGGATTATGCTGGTTTCTGCTGGTTTCTGTTGGATTCTGCTGGTTTCTGTTGGTTTCTGTTGGATTCTGTTGGATTCTGCTGGTTTCTGTTGGATTCTGCTGGATTCTGTTGGTTTCTGCTGGTTTCTGATGGATTCTGCTGGTTTCTGATGGTTTCTTTGGATTCTGTTGGTTTCTGNTACCTGTAACATTAACCCACCGTGACGTCACAGCCTGCAGGTTAGTTTCACCTGAGCTCAAAAACAGAAACCAGACAGAGACTCTCTGTTTAATAATCAGGACTGTAGGGGGTGTTAATGGTCTGAAGTGGGTTTCAGTTCAGAATCTAAACTGGTTCTGGTGTCTGAACTGGTTCCCACAGAACACTGTGATGGTTTGAATCCTCTGATCATGACCAGTTTCTGCTGGTTTCTTTTGGATTCTGTTGGTTTCTGATGGATTCTGCTGGTTTCTGTTGGTTTCTGATGGATTCTGCTGGTTTCTGCTGGTTTCTGTTGGTTTCTGTTGGTTTCTGCTGGATTCTGATGGTTTCTACTGGTTTCTGTTGGATTCTGCTGGTTTCTGCTGGTTTCTGTTGGATTCTGCTGGTTTCTGTTGGTTTCTTTTGGATTCTGTTGGTTTCTGATGGATTCTGCTGGTTTCTGCTGGTTTCTGTTGGTTTCTGATGGATTCTGCTGGTTTCTGTTGGTTTCTGCTGGTTTCTGTTGGATTCTGTTGGTTTCTTTGGTTTCTGATGGATTCCAGTGAAACGGCCTCAGGCATGAAATAATCTTTAGAAATGATTATACTGATTAAAAAAAACAATGGGGGTGTCGATTAGCTCAGTTGGTAGCGGATCCCATGTACAAAGGCTCAGTCCTTGCCGCAGCGGCCAAGGGTTCGAATCCGACCTGCGGCCCTTTGCTGCATGTCACTCCCCCATCTCTCTCTCCACACATTCCTGTCACTCTTCAGCTGTCTCTATCAATAAAAAACAAACAAACAAAAAAAACAACAATGAAACACGTTTCCAACACAGATTTCACTACTTGATCATTTTGTCTTTATTTCTTTCATTTCACTGAGCTGAAACAGTTAGTTGATTGATCGATTAGTCGATTGATCGATTGGCAGAAAATCATTTGATAACAGTTTTGATAACTTGAATATTAGTCAAAGTCATTCATCAGACTAAAAACGAGGTTCCAGCTTCTTAGACGTGAATCTTTTCTGCTTTTTTCCGTTTCCCATCACAGTAAACTGAACAAGACATTTAAATATTTTCTAATATTTTAAAGACCAAATTGATCAAACAGATTAATTGATCGCGATATTAATCATTAGTTTTAGCCCTTAAAAACGAGAAACTCTTGTTGTATTATAAGAAGATGTGAATCATTTGTCTCCACCCGTTAACACTCTGACGCTTCCTGTGTGGATATAAAAACAGTGTGAACACAAGCCAGGAGCAGATTGAAATCACACGTTGAACTGATTTAAATATATTATCTGAATAGTTCTTGATAGATATTCTATTGATCGAGTAATCAACTCATTGTTTCTGCTCTGATAAAAGAATAAAAAATAGAAAGTAGTTCAACACAGAGACGAAACACGTTCCACTTTTTACTTTTCATTTTGCAAATACTGTCTAAATAACTATTTGATTTCTTCAGTTATGTTTCAGTGTCAGTTAACTTAAAGGTACAGTCCAATGAAAATTTGATTTGATTGATTGATTAATGTGTCCTGCCAGTGTGGGCCTACAACACACGAGACAGCAACAACAACCAAGATGATCAAATGATCCATCAGAAGCTGCAGATCCATAAATTCAAAGAAAACTTCTTACGTAACAGAAATAAGTCATCATGAGGGATTCAGCATAAAGAACAAAAACAGTCCTTTTCTATAACTAATAAATTAATATACGTTTGTGCAGAAATCTTCTTTAATTAGCATATCATTTCTAAGCTTCTTCAGAAGTTCTTATAATTCTTTATAAGTCTGCAATATTTAACTTTGTTTTCTAAGTTTCCACATATGAGAAGATGGATATCAGTTTCATCTGTGTACACTTAGCTTAGCACAAAGACTGGAAGCAGGTGGAAACTGCTAGCCTGGCTCCATCAGAGGAGAAAGTCTGTCTGATTCACATGTTGCATCTTGTTTATTGAACATGTGTAGAAACAGGAATGTAAAGAGATGTTTTTAGCAGCAGTTACTTGTTAGAAGACAAACCCTTCTGTGAGCAGGTGGAGGCGTCACGTCACTCAGAGCGACAGGGTGTGGGTGAACTCTTTAAATCACTGTTGGAGGGTGCAGGATGCAACACGCTGACACGCCACACATCTGTAATAGAGACATTCCTGTCCAGCAACACCCTGATTCACTTTGACGCAGTTCAACAGGTTCGCACAGAGAGCAGCCTGAACAGGAACCAGTCTGAGTGAGTCTGAAGGCTCATCTCTACAAACACCATTAGTGTGAAGCTTGGGACGGTCCACGAGTAGATCCAGACTGGTACAGGTATTTAAGAGGTGAGGTGAGGATATATCGGCCCCGTCAGTCCCCGTGGAACACCAGCATCCCGCCCACTGTGAGGCTGCTTGGTCTGTCTCGCTGTCAGTCAACACGTCGGCAGCCTCGGCTCTTATAAGCAAAATGAGCCATCATGCTTGGTTGTGACTCCTCCTTGTGTGGTTGGTGTTTATTGGTTGTGATGCTTTATTGAACTATTCACTTTCTAGGTGTTGAGCTTTGACCCCATAGAGTCAGGAAGTGTAGTGACATGTTTGATTTGAATGAAACTGAGCAAAAGTTTGATCAGTTTTCCCTCATTTTAATCATCATGATTCTGCTGTGAGCTCATATTTTCTGTCAGTTTCACCAAAAACCTCACAGAGGTCACTGATTAGTTGTGTTTCTGTGACAAGACGTCATAT
>NTHP01000560.1:25350-54455 GCA_003416845.1 Oplegnathus fasciatus | reverse complement strand
TGACTTTTTACTCAACATTGAATTCTATTGAATGCGTTTACACAATTTGAATTTGGAATTTTATGGGAAAGTTATTTTCACTTTTATGTGTCATTCCACATCTGACAAGACTCAAAACCTTGATTAACATTATTGTAAAATATTTAGACAAAAAAGAAGGAACAGTGTTGGTGTGTGAAACTTTGTCAATGGAAGACTTGAGAGACCTCAGATAGTTTTATTAGTCATGTTATATTTTCAGTGAAAAAGTCGTTCAACATCCACGTCAGTAAAGCGGGAGTCATCCAGTCTCCGGGGTTTCCAGACTCTTCGTACCCACCAAACGTGTACCTGCAGTGGAGGCTGAGGGCCGACCCGGGCCACCGAGTCCAACTGGACTTCCACACTCTGATCCTGGAGGACGACTGTCAGCAAGACTTCATCAAAATCTACGACTCCCTGGCTCCGATAGAGAACAGAGCCCTGACAGAGTGAGACACAAACTCGTACTTTACCAAAGTTTAAAGTTTAACTGTGCTCCAGTCGGCGCTGAAAGGATTAGTTGATTAATAGATTAGAAGAATTAAAGCTTGCTAGCTGCAGTAGGTTACCAGCCAGCCCTGCATACTCGCCCCGTCAGTCACCTGACTGATACTGAGTTATTGAGACTGATACTGATGTTGACATTTGAAAGCTTAAAGTGAAACTGGACACCAGGCTGTTTAACTTCCCTCTCTGGTTGAAAGTTTTAAGTGTGTTGTACCTCTCACCTGCGTGCTCTGTTACAGCTGTAACCACATCCAACAGTGATGTCACAGTGCGCTGACACACCTGGAATACACATAAAAACCATAAGAATAACAATATATGACCAGATTTTTACAACAACACGTAACATAAACATGTTTGAAAAGGATTCGTACATTTGTGGTCCAGATATGTCGTGTTTGGGACATTTCACAGTGTAGAAATGTGAGTGAACAAACTTTATAATGGAACACAACAGCCATGCCATAACATGTATCTTTATGAACCTCATATTGCTCAGATTTTGTTGACATTGTTATAAATTCATTTATGTATATTACTGAGGTCATAGTTACAGGTGGTGTTGAACTGGTCTACATTATACTGAGAGGTGTTTTTATTGCCCTCCCTATTTACACACATGAGGGGGGCAGAATATTAGAGTCCCCTCTCAACATAATGCCGTGTCATAAAAGTCGACTTTATGGCAGAACAGTTGTACAACTGTACCTAATAAAGTGGCCACTGAGTGTATATTTGGCCTTTCTGTGCAATATTTTGTCACTTGTTGGCTGACATGTACGCCAATACATACTGTATATATCTGCAATCAGCTAATATTGGACTTCAGATCTGAGTCATATGAGAGGAGAAAAGAAAGTTGTGGTAAAAGTACACACAGGTACTAACAGCTGCATGTTTCTGTGGTCCCTCTTCAGGCAGTGTGGATACCCCCATGACTCTCTGTCCTACCTGTCCTCTGGAAGCGTCATGTTGCTGACTCTGCTCACCAGCGAGGAGAAGAACTTCCCCGGCTTCAGAGCCAACTACTCCCAGATCCCTCTGACTGAACAAAGTACGACAGGAAGTACAGTCACAGCAGTAATCAGAGTTATTAACGTTTTTGGGTAGAATAACATTTGTTCATAACAAATTATTTACGCTGGGTTTAAAGATATTTTCTCAATGCTGGTGTGGTGATGTATCAAGATAAAGATAAATAATCTTAATAATAAATCTTTTTTTTACTATTTCCTTACATTTTATAGACCAAATGATTAATCAGCTCATAGAAAAAAAATCTAAAGATTAATCAATGAAAATAAATAAGATGATATTTATTTTCAGCCCTATATGCAGTTTTCCCTTGTTTGAGAAGTTTTCCAGACAAATGTCAGATTCTTGAAACAGAATAAAGCAGATCACTGCACAAGAATCAACAAAATCACTCTTCAATCCAGATTCTTGAACTCATTAGATTCTGATTGGAAACATATGAAATAATCTCTCCACACTTGCAGATGTGTTCACGTGCTTTGTTAAATGAAAGTAAAATTGAGATAAAATGGAGGAGATGTTAAGATTAATTTTGCAGTGAAAATTCCAAAAACTGTTTCAGTTGTTTCAGAGTACTTACTCTTCTTAATCTCCTTTTTTGAGGTTTCTTCTCGGTGTTCATGATCATTGTAGCATCACGGGGAAGTCGGTGTAACCTCTGACCCCTGACCTCTCTACTGTTAGTTTTGATGTTTAAGTTGCTTGTACTCAGCTGAAGTCTCCTAAATGTCTTAACATGTCGACTGTCTGTCTTGTTCAGAGTGTGGAGGAACACTGACTGGAGACAAAGGCACCTTCTCTTCACCTTTCTTCCCTTCCAACTATCCTCCACAAAGCTCATGTGTCTGGAACATCGAGGTAAGTTTTATTTTTATCATCCAGAAGTCCATTTAATTCCCACTTTTTATTGTTCTAATGAGAATAACAACATCCCCTAAAGGCTGCGATATTCAGTGCACCCCAGGATTGATCCGTTCTTTGGGCATCACTTGTACTGAAGCTAAAGAGCCAGATTCTTTTCTCAGGAGTTGGTGGAGACCAAAAACAGCTGAAAGGGGAGTGAATATTGAGGCTGATGGGAATGTCATTAGTTCTGCAGGTATTTGGTCATAAACCAAAGTATTGGACACATGAACTTGTTGACCTGATGATGGCGCTGAAAAGTCAGAGGATCACCAAATTTATTACAGTTCATCCTGAGGGGAACATGAACGTCGGAACAAAATTTCATGGCAATCCATCCAATTTTGAAATGTTATTCACTTATGTCCAACATACAGTATTCTGTGACAGACAAACGGTTAAATTTGCATACCTGTAGCGCCCCCAGTTGGTGCCCACTCACGGTCTTTAATGATGCATATCACATTTAGAATTAATTTCATCTAATTTGGGATTTTGTAATTGTGTTTGATAATTGTCTTGTCTCCATTCTCTTTCTTTTTCAGGCCCCAAAGGAAAAGTTTCTGAAGGTTCAGTTCAACAAGTTCCTCTTGGGAAATTACAGCAAACAGTGTCGCAACGATTATGTTGATGTCAACGGTCAAAGGTCAGCCATCAGTGGTTTGTTCCCCCCTTTGTTTCTCGCCAGCATCTTCCTAATACTTCTCAGTTCAAAGGCTTAAAACTTGTGATGTGAACACAATTGTTGTGACTTTGACACGACTGTGGTGACTTGTAGGACATTTGACTCAGACGTGATGATTTGGTCATGACAAAAGTGACCGGGCAAGTATGCAAAGACTCACCAAAGTGGTTCGGATATGACTGCTTTGACTGGGACATGGTGTCATTAAACTTTACTGTACTTTGACCTCTTTGACATAGTCATGACCTTAATGAATCACTGACTCACCAGGATTTGACAAAGTCACTGTTTTGCAAGTCACAAGTAAGTCTCAAGTCTTAGCTATGAAGTCCCGAGTTAAATCCCACATCTAGACCAACAAGTCCAAAGTCAAGTTGCAAGTCCCAAATTAATACCAACAGCTTTAAATTCAAAAGTCCCAAGTCAAGACCAACAAGTTCCAGGTCAACACCAATAAGTTCCAAGTCAAGACCTACATGCCCAAGGCCAAGTCCCAAGTCGGGGCTGACAGGTTTCAAGTCAATCAGAATCATGTTCAGAATCCGCTTTATTGGCCAAGTGTAAGTACACATACAAGGAATTGGACTCAGTTGTTTTCATTGCTCTCAATGAACTTGTACAGAAGTAGACATCTGGTCAAATCCAAGTCCTAAACTTTGTGTTTTCGGTGCTAAAAAAGTTGTTATTATTAAGAACTTTATTAATAAATGAAGATCTTACTTAACCAGGTCCATTAATTTAGATTTGAATTTTAATGACTTGAGACTCGAGGTTTGGCCACATCTACAACACTGGTTCCTAATGATGATGCTCCAAAGATGAAAGTTTATTGTACTATATCAGTCAATAGAAGCACTCTGAACAACAGCAATATCTGAGTGTTTAATTTAATTTTGTCTGTTCACCCACCAAGATGTCCTCGGATTGACTCATAGAGTCAGAAACTGCCCCGCTGAGTCGTCTTTGTGTCTTTGTGTTGTAGACTGTGTGGCAGTAAGCCAAAAAGCACCGTGGTCACCATCCAAAGCAACATGATGACCATCAAATTTAACTCGGACTCTTCCTACGTTGACCAGGGTTTCACCGCCGAGTACGAAGCCTTTGTCCCAACTAATCGTAAGAGTGGTTTATTTTCATTTAATTAAAAGACCGTAGTCGTGGTTTTAACCCAGTAACTGCAAATTCTGGCCACGTTCTCGGGCATGCCTTCAGTTTTTACATTGATTCTCTTCATTCATGGCGACTTGTATTCAGTGTCTGACTGTTTGATGTCTTTTATCAGCTTGTCCTGGAAGGTTTCAGTGCACCAACAACCTCTGTATCAACAAGACTCTGCAGTGTGACGGCTGGAACGACTGCGGAGACGGCAGCGACGAGGACAACTGCAGTGAGTCCAAACCACTGACTGTGGATGGATATTGTTTTCATCTTCGCAGGAAACAAAAAATATAACAGGACATATTGTTTTCAGCCTGAAAAATAATCTCGACTCCAGGTCCACTCACTAGCTTTCTCCAGAGCTTTCAACCACCTCTCACATCCTGCTGCTATAAACACTCACTAGAGCACCAAATGTGGATTCATCCGCAGCTGAAAATAGTCCCAACAAATGTACTATTTCCTCCTGTTTGTCTGATTAAAAACCACAGTGAAAAAAACTACAGTTTTAGGAAATGTACCTTTTTTAAACATGAAACTACGCATGTATTTGTGAGGTGTTTTTAAAGATGTACGGCTTCAGTAAGAACCAATGGGCTTGGAGCCCAAACAGTATGGAGAGACGGACTAACATGTTGATGGTTTTTCTTTGTGTCTCTGTTCAGAGTGCGAGGCGTCTCAGATGAAGTGTAAAAATGGCCGCTGTAAACCAAAGTTCTGGGAATGCGATGGGTCTGACGACTGTGGAGACAACACTGATGAGGAAAACTGTGGTGGGTTAAACTGAACTGTAGAAGAATACAGCTGTTCATAAATAAAATAAGAACTGTTGACGCAGAGACATTCATGTGCATATCCACAGAGAGACTAGATTCTGAATGCCATGTTGTCTCTTCATACTGGAGTTCAGGCTATCAAAGGTCTGTCAACTGTTCCATGTGTGAATATCTCACTGTTGGAGATGTTTCTTTTTCTTTGTAGTAAAATGCAAACCAGGAGAGTTTTCCTGCAGGAACAACCGCTGTATCCCAGAGAAGTTCAAGTGTGACGGAAAAGACGACTGCTCAGATGGATCGGATGAGTCCAAATGTGAAAAATGTAAGAAACTACAGTTTACTCAAATAAATACTTTAAGAATGCCTAAAAACAAGAAAAATGCTATTAATCATTTCTTATACTTATATTTCACTTTTCACAGAGACATATCTTAAGTTACTTTAGAAATATTTTACAAATATTACATTGATGTTAGATACAGTGTTATACCCAAGAAATGCTCTATTTGATTACTGTAAAGTCACTAAACCTGTCAGAATTGACACTCGATAATATAGACGTATTGTACAGGGTCTGAAATGATAAACTAAGTGAATTAGTGCTCAAATGTTTTTATGTTTAACTTGTTCATACTGATTTAATTTCTGAATAATGTATCTCACATCTCCTGCTGCCTTCATGAAATACTGTATATTTGGCATAATCTATAACCAATTTTATGTTTAGGGTTGTTACTCTATGGCCACAAGCTTGGACTTGGTTAAACAGGCACTCCAGTGACTATGAAAGAGATTTCACTTTCATAAAGTTGATGTATTTGTTAAAGACAGATTTAAAAAAGATTTGCCAAAATGTGTGCAGCAGAGCGATCCTGACTTTCAGTCCCCAGTATGGGTCAAACTCTAAAAACACCTGATCCTACATTTCCCATAAAGCAGCTGGTAAATGGCCACGTCTTTCAAACTCTTTTGTAGTCTCCAAGCCTGATGACATCACTATGACATCATCAGGCCACAGACAACATCATACAGCTGTTTTGACAGGCTGAGCCGTCTAAAAAACATCGTGCTTAAACTGTGACACAAATATTCTTCTCCCCTAAAGGAAGAAATCCACAGCCCACAACATGACTGCTGCTTCTTTTTATTTAAACCTTTTCACACACACAACTTTTAGCAGCATTTTTGATTGGTCAGCACCATTAAAATTTTTTTTAATTTAAAGTGCAACTTTGTGCAAAAGTTTAAGTATTTAGAATTATAAAGGAATTATAATTCCAGTATAAAACACTGGCTCTCTGATCGTATCGGGTTATACTTCCCGGATATCTGATTCAGTGATTCAGTGACCGATACTGAATATTGGAACAGCGCATCCCTACTTACTACTAAGATGATTTAGTGGACACATTTCCCCTACGGCACCAGTACTGTGTCAGTACTTTGGTAGTTTTGTCAGTAGTACTGCGTCAGTAGTAACAGTACTGATATTGTGTCTCCTGTCGCTCAGCTCTGGTGTTGCAGCAGTGTTCAGAGTTCACGTTCCGCTGCAGGAGCGGACGCTGCATCAGTAAACTGAACCCAGAGTGTGACGGAGAGCAGGACTGTGAGGACGGCTCTGATGAGGCTGACTGCCGTACGTTTAACACACACACACACACACACACACACACACACATACACAGCTGTGTGTTGTTTTTATCATGTAACTGTAAGTTATTTTTGCACATTAATATTTATATATATGTGCGTGTGTGTGTTTTCAGGGTGCGGGACGAGGCCGTACCGGAGCTCTCGTATCGTGGGGGGTCAGGCGTCCCGGGAGGGGGAGTGGCCCTGGCAGGTCAGCCTCCACATCAGGGGTACAGGTCACGTATGTGGAGCGTCTGTGTTGAGTAACCGCTGGCTGCTGACCGCCGCTCACTGCGTCCAGGACAACGGACCAAACAAGTAGGAGCTCCGAATACAAAGAGAAAGTCAGCAGTGTGACATGAACAAGCTCTTTAAAAGTCTCTTCATTATCAGTTCTGAACGCAGACGAGGCAGCGTGGACATTAATGTCTCTCCTATACTAATATATTAAAATCTGGTAACTTGTATTTGTCATTCTTCGTTATTCCTGACACAAAGAATAATTAAATGATTCATCCAAAAAAAAAAGATGCCCTACTCTCCCCTACAGTAGGTAGATTAGCAGGACTGCTGTCATAGTCAAGACTAAGCTTCCTCCAGCTGACGTGTCCTCTGACCTCTTGAGTGTGTGCTGATAAAGGTACTCTCAGGCGGACCAATGGGAGGCCTTGCTGGGTCTGCATGTGCAGAGTCAGACCAATGAGTGGACGGTGAGGAGGAACGTGAAGCGGATCATCGCTCACCACGACTACAACCCCATGACCTACAACAACGACATCGCTCTGATGGAGCTGGACACCAACGTCACCCTCAACCAGAACATCTGGCCCATCTGTCTGCCCTCCCCCACATACGACTTCCCAGCAGGCCAAGAGGCGTGGATCACCGGCTGGGGGGCCACCAGAGAAGGAGGTGAGTTAACACAGAATGACAGCGATATCAGCAGCAACATTTTTTCATTTTCGTTGTCTGAAAGCTCCTCCACAGGAAGCTCTGTGCTTCATGTTTTTGAGTTTTGTTTACAAAAAAACAAGAAAGCAGCGATGGCCTCCAGAGTGCCGCAGAACCTGAAGCTGCAGAGAAAAGTCTAAAAGAAGTCGACTATCAAAGTCCCTCCCAACTGTTTGGCAGCTGAAACACGGCAGCACTTTGATTAGATAACTTTATTAATACAGTCGTTTTCAAAACTCAAGCTTCAAAGACAAAATTAAACAACCAGGCTTGACAATAAAATTTACAACGCGATTAAAAATTTGGCACAGTGGTAAAAGTTTAGATATTACATTTTTAAAAATTCAACTAGAGAAACAGTTGCTGAAGAAAATGTGTTTTCTGTGTTCATTTTTGGATCTCTTTATAGACAGTTTAAAAGTATAGAAAGTTTCTAGTGTTTCCAATAGCTGCCAAAAATTAGGATTGTTTTTAAACTTAATAATTAAAAAAATAATCTACAAAGAATAACACACAATTTGACACAAGTGATTTTTGTTGCATTAAAACTGTGGAGACTGTGGAAACTGCTGTGTTTCAGGAATATGTCAATAAATATGCAAATTTCTGCAGTTTTTATGAACACACAGAAAATTGCATAAAATTACTCACATCAGTATATGAACAGCACATGTAGCATAAATTGCCTTTTGAGTTACAGGTGAGCAAAAAAACAGAAAAGAATAAAGTATGCAAGACAACGTGTGTGTGACAAATAAAACAACTTCAAACACTGAAATAATGTCAGTAAATATTTCAGAGGATGAAGTAGTCAATTCTAAAAGGATACAATTTTTAAACTGTTTAAAAAAAATCATTTTTTGAAGAGTGACCGAACCCTGAACTCAAACCGGTGTGGGGGGTGACATCTAGTGGTGAAAGCAGGTAATGAAGTGTTCGTCTCCTGTCGGCTGGTCTTTCGGGCCAAGTGACGTTACTACCTGTTGTTCTCTAGAAGTATTCAGATGTTTTACTTAAGTAAAAGTAGTAATACCATAATGTCAAAATATCTGTTACAAGTAAAAGTTCTGCATTTAAAGTCCCACTTAAATAAAAGTACAGAAGTATTCTCAGCTTCATGTAGTATCAGTATCAGTAGTAAAAGTTCTGGTTGTGACTGATATCTGATTCTATGTGACATTATTAGATTGTTCATACTGAAGCATCAATGTTAGAGCAGCATGTTCCTGTTGGAGCTGCTCCAGGTGGAGCTGGTTTGAACTACTTTATATACAGTTAGCTAGTTTAGTCCAGTGGTTCCCAACCTAGGGGTCGGGCCCCTCCAAAGGGCAAGTAACTATAGCTGTGAAATAAATGGAGTGGTGTAAAAAGTACAGTGTCTCCTTCTGAAATGTAGTGAAATAGAAGTATAAAGTAGCAGAAAATGGACCTCAGAATTGCTCTTATGTACAGTACTTGAGTACTTTTCATCACTGTCTATAAATAACATCACCTGTGTCAAAGTGACAGACAGGTTCCTGCTTTTTACCACTTGATATCAGAGTTTAGGGTTTAATTTAATCTGAATCTGAGTTTCACATTAAACGTGGATTTAAAAGTGTTTTATTGTAATTCTCTTTCAGTCTGATCGATTTAAAAACCTTAGTTTAGTCGTCCGTAAACACGTTCTTTAAGATTTGATCGTCTCGTCTGTCAGGCCTTGCTGCGACCATCCTGCAGAAGGCGGAGGTTCGGATCATCAACAGCACGGTGTGTAAGAATCTGATGGACGACGAGGTCACTGACAGGATGATATGTGCCGGAGTCCTCAAAGGAGGCGTGGACGCCTGTCAGGTAACTTACTAATACACACTCGAGATGGTAACACTCTGAGCAACATGTCGATAAAAACTTCATGATAACGTGTTTTCATAATACTGTCTGTGTATTGATTATCTGAAGGTTTACTTGTTCTTCCCATTTTACCGACATTATGTGAACGCAGCAAAACTGATCATGACAGTTGGGCCTGTAGCGACGTCATACTTGGAGAGTAACTTAACAGTAAAGTTAGTCAGTTAGTAGTTGAGTTAGTAAGTTACATGTACAGTCAATCATTACAATATCTATTGATCCTGGTCCCATTTTATAGTGAAAGAAAATCCAGTAATTCTGCCCTTAGACCCCCTAAAAGTCTGTGAGAAATCTATGACGTACCCCAGGACACTCCCTGCCCCCCCAACACAAGACTACAGCAGCAGTCAGCAGTGTCGCTGTTTTCAGTTTCAGCTGTTAGGACGCTTCGGGTCTTTCTACCGTTACCAGCCGGTATAGACATTAAAACAAGAGTTACATATGTTACTATGGTTCTATGAATTTGAATTTGTTAATGGGGCGTGTTAAAGTTTTACCTCTTATAGCAGAAAGTAACCCAACAGCAAGGTTTGTCCTGAGTTGATCTTTTTGATTTAATGGCATTCACACATCATATGTGTCCTGCTTGCGGTTGATAAAACACTTTATGCAGCTGAAAACACTTCCTGTGTCGGGTCCCGTGCAGAGTTAAACCTTCCTGATCTGAACATCTGTCTCTGCTGTAACTCTCTCAGGGCGACTCCGGCGGGCCGCTGTCCGTCACCGGCCCCAGTGGGCGGGTCTTCCTGGCTGGCGTGGTGAGCTGGGGCGACGGCTGCGCTCGCAGGAACAAACCCGGCGTCTACGCCCGAATCACCAAATACCGCAGCTGGATAAAGGAGAAGAGCGGAGTGTAGCAGCAGAGCGGTGGACGGGTTCTCTGGACTACACGTATTTCTCTGGATATTTATGACTGGAGGTGAATGTGGGCTGCGACTGTTTTTAATTTGAAGTCTGTTTTCAGACAGAAATATAATTATTATTATTTTTATTATTCACAGCAGAATCTGTGAATTACACATTCATTTTTAAGGTTTTTTTTTAAGTTTACAAATCATGCTTTTGCTATCAATGAATCAAAATGCAACAAAGCAGAAGCTGAGAGCAGCTTGCTGTTTTTAGATCAATGATACTGAGATCACAACTTTCTCTTTTGTCATTTCTGCTCTGCTCTGAGATGCATCTATGTCTTCTAAGACAAAGAGACAGAGAGGAATGACTCCATGATGAGACCCGGAGTCTTCATCACTAGATTCTGTAATAATCACAGAAAACAAATAGAAACATAAAAAGAAATAATTAGGCAAGTATAAAACGAACGGCACCGCTTTCTAATAAGTTACCCTCTATAACGGCTTTTAAGTTGTTACTAATGGCTTTATTAATGGTTAATGAATTATTTAATAATGCTTTATTGATCAGTAATAAGAACAGTGGACCCCAGTAGACTGTTTGACCTCTAAAGACTCGGTCACACCAGCATTTTAAACAGCAACATTTTGCCATTTCAGTGGATTCAGTTGCCAGGTGAAGTAAATCTGCACAAATCTGTCGCATCGAGTTCAACCAATAGCAAACCATCAGGACAGAGCTGGCCTTTGAGTGAGCGGGGAGTCCACGATGGAGGGAGCTATCATAGCTAACTGACTTATCACAAAACTGTGCCGTGTTTGATATTTTGAGAATTTGATTGCTATCTTGAGATAAGTGGTTAAAAAAAAAAAGAAAAAAGAAGAAGATGAATGGTGTCTTACGTCGAGATAGGGAAGTTGTGATCTTTAGATAACAAGTTTTAAAAAAGGATTAGCGACCTCAGCTGCTGTCTGCTTCTGCAAGAAAGAGAAAGACTTTTCTGAAAAGCTACGTCTCATTCAGTAAACACGTAGAACCTTTTGTATAAATGTAAACTCTGAAGAACACAGAGTCTTTCGGTGTGATCAGGTTGGGAACCAGGAATATTCTCATGTACAGTTTTTGCTATGAATTAGTTTGTAGGAGTAAATTATGATGTTTGTAACTGAAACACTTGATGTGTTTCCTCTTGAAGCTTTACTGTAGACAATCACTGTCGATAATGATGATAAAAATATTCTCAGGGTGAAAAGGAAAACACTTAAATATTCTGAGTTTATGTACGTTCCAGCTCCATGTATCAGCTCAAAGCTCATGATCTCAGTCTTGAGTAGATCTAATGGTTGACCAGGGTCATAAATGTGTTTTTGATTTTAGCTGATATACTCTGCAGTTTCTCCATAAGTGTAGTCACCTTTATAACAGTTACACACTCTTTGGCAGAGCTGGTATGAACGAGTTGAACAGGATCAACAGGTGAAGTTACCACACTGAACTCTGTCGCACTCTCAGAACAAAAGGTTCACTTCAAGGCCTGGTTCTTCAAACATGGTTTAAGTCCAGGCTGTTTTTAGCCAGCTGAAATGATCGTGTTAACTCTCATCAGCCAACTCACTTCTTTAAACATATTTAGAGGTTTGATTTGTTCTTGAATAGCAAGAGTTGTAACCATGATTAGCAATCATAGCTACAGACAGCACTTTTTACTGTAGCTTCATAATATTTAACTTAAAGCCAACCATGAAATAAAACACAAATTAAATTCAGTAAGTTCAGTAATCAGTCTTATGTATGTTTTATCCATAATTTATGAAACTGGCTCAGATTTAACTAAATTGTATTAAATACAATTGACTGATTACATTTATACATGGAAATGATAGATTCAAAATGCTTACATGTTTGTTTTTTGATGGGAATTTGTCATTTAAAAAACGTAGTCGACTTCATTTCTTTTGCTTATAGTATCCCAAACTAAATTTGTATTTGCTCTTTTATTTCATTGTGTAAAGATATTTTACTCTTTGTCAGAATTGTGATAATTACACCAATAGGTTTGGATGATTAGCATGTTCTTATCTGAAATAATAATTATATTGCATTTCTCTATTTGGTGCCCACAACACAAAGACAAATGAATTCATGCTTGAAATGTCTTCATGATCCAGCTAAATGTCAACAAGCGGCACCTTTGCAGGTGTGAGGTTGAGGTCTTGTTGATGTGACATCTGTAGTAGAAGAACAGAAAAATCCAGGCTTATCCAAGTTCCTACATGTATGTGGTCCTAACAGGGTTAGGTCCTGTCAGGGTTCATCAAACTGTCATGAAGGAGCTCCTCAGGGAACTGTCCTCGGTCCTCCAGAGATAACGCAACACTAGCTAAATACCAGAGTTCGTCCAGCTTTTTTTTACCAGAGTTCATCCAGCTTTTTTTTTTACCAGTTCATCCAGCTTTTTTTTTTTACCAGAGTTCATCCAGCTTTTTTACCATGTTATCAATATTCAATAGAAGAGAGCTATGCTGTTTTTTAAGGAACCCTTAAAGGTTCCTAAGAGCTCTCTTGCACAACAGGATACCAATAATTGCTTTACAGCACAAAACAGGATGAGGGCGCTGCTTTTTCAAAGCAAACAGAACAAAAACTTTCAAAATCCTCTAATCCTCAAAGCTTAAAATCCTCTTATTTAAACCATTTTCAATAAATTGGATAAATATTGGATTGGATCTTGGTGTTAGCCAATATTCCATAGTTGGTAGTGTGTATCAGTTTTAGAAATCAAACATGATTGTTTTAAAAATAGTTTTGTATTTGTACAATTTATTAGACTAAATTAGACTTTTTTTTTCAGTTTCAGTCTTTGACCTTCTTGTCTTTGTTCAGGTTTGAGCAGCACGACCTTAAAGCAGCTGTTGTTGTTACATTTCTTGTTTTTGTATTCATGTTTTGCACTCTTTGTGGTGACATATTTTCTGCAGAATGTATTTATTTGTACAGCTTTTCCCTATTCATGTAACAGTGGGGGTTATGGTCCGCATATCTATCCTTGCTTTTATCCCAGTTATACTTTTAAATTGGGTTGTAGGATGAACAATTTTAAAGATACAATGATATAATTCAAAAGATGACACTTAGTTGCAGGAAGAAAGTATTTTCATTTCCTCAGATTGTGGTGTAGACTTTTGGCTGTGCAGCATACTCAGCACTGTGGAGGGTATACAGAGAAAACTCTAATGTGAGCTTTTTGTAGTTCAGTTTTTTAGAATAACTTCAAATCATTTTAAGATTAAACCAAACAGGTGGAGGTAATCATGAATGTACAGGACTCAGTTTTTACTGTGGTTGAAACTACTTAATGCGTAATTGCAAATACTGCATGTGCTACATGAAGGGTAATTTATACAGTATACAAATATACACATTTTCTCGTTATTTTGATGGAACTGAATGTTTCCCTTTTGGGGAGTAACTGCCAAATCTCATGCAATAAAAAAACATTCATGAACAAAATATAAATATTCACACATAGTGGCTCTTTTCTTGCTTCTTTGAGTAACTGTAAAATCAACTGATGCAGTACAACAGTCTCCGAAAAACTACATTCATATACAACTAACAATGGCTGATACATGTTGGAGGAAATATGCTAAACAGTGGAGACTTTTTCACAAAGATTAAGTTTGAACAAATGAGAACTATGCCATAATTAGTTCGAATTGATTTGAACCCAACTTGTGTAGCCTAATCTGCTGCAGAATTACACTTTTTCATTCCCTGTGACCGTCTGCAACAACCTAATGTTACTGTCCAGTCGTTGCATTTTACAAAGTCAGCAAACAACCACACATTTATCCACGATTTCTCAACCTATGACGTTAAATCAAAGATGTTTCTCATATTACTTCTCAGATAGTTTGGTGTCGTTATGATTATCTGTTCTGGGTAACTTGTTTTTTCCATTTAACGTCGGCGAACAAAATAATCTGGCTTCCTGGTGGAACAAGAAGAAGCTGATGGATCAGACTGAGTACAAGGCACGTCCTGTTGCACTAATACATTTAGAATTTTGAATTCAAACAGATAATTACGGATGAAATATTACATTTTTTCCCACATGTGAACAGTATTGTGAATTTCAAAAATAAAGTGACAGCCCTAATAAAAACTTCTGCACTGGATCCAAACATTAACCAGTTAATGTAACTCAGGCTTCAATTTTGTTTCCTCCAAAATATATGTGGCAAAGCAAATAAGCAGGATACTACAGAACATAAATGCACTTATTAGGACACAGGGTTGGATACAAACCTTGTAGTGATCACTTAAATGATCTTTCCCTGAGCTGAAGACGCAACAAACTCTATTACCTTTGTGCTAGAAGCATAAAGGTAAAATCAGTAATCAGTAAAATATAGCTCCTTAGTAACATCTTGCAACATCCACAAATTCTTTATCAGGATTTGACTCACAAACTTCAGTCTTGCCACCANGAGCTATTTTCTTTCTACTTTATACTTATTATTTGTCAGACGTGACTCTGACTGGCACCCCACTTCGTTTGAGTGTCAAACCCGCTACAGGGTATACAGAGAAAACTCTAACGTGAGCTTTTTCCTGTAGTGGCCTGTTTGTCTGATAAGTTGTAGTTCAGATTTGTAGGATAACTTCAAGTCTTTTTAACATTAAACCAAACAGGTGGAGGTAATCATGAATGTACAGGACTCAGTTTTTACTGTGGTCGAAACTACCTAATGTGTAATTGCAAATACTGTGTGCTACGTGCTACATGAAGGGTAATTTATACAGTATATAAATATACACATTTTCTTGTTATTTTGGTGGAACTGAATGTTTCCCTTTTGGGGAGTAACTGCCAAATCTCATGCAATAAAAAAGAATTCATGAACAAAATATAAATATTCACACATAGTGGCTCTTTTCTTGCTTCTTTGAGTAACTGTAAAATCAACTGATGCAGTACAACAGTCTCCGAAAAACTACATTCATATGCAAGTAACAATGGCTGATACATGTTGGAGGAAATATGCTAAACAGTGGAGACTTTTTCAAAAAGATTAAGTTTGAACAAATGAGAACTATGCCATAACATGCATTAACCAGTTAATCTAACTCAGGCTTCAATTTTGTTTTCCAGAATATGTTTGACAAAGCAAATAAGCAGGATACTGCAGAACATAAATGCACTTATTAGGACACAGGGTTGGATACAGACCTTGTTACTTACACCTAGTGGTGATCACTTAAATGATCTTTTACTTAGCTGAAGACGCCTAAACAAACTCTATTACCTTTGTGCTGGAAGCCTAAAGGTGTCATCAGTAAAATATAGCTCCTTAGTAACATCTTGCAACATCCACAAATTCTTTATCAGGATTTGACTCACAAACTTCAGTCTTGCCACCAGTGAGCTCTCTGGTAATTGTTGTAATGGTTTAGTCTGATCACACGCGTCCTGATCTCTGTGAGGGCCAATAGTTTCCTTCTCGTACAATAAGCCACGTGTGAATGTAACTCTGATCAACAGTTGTGTGTATAATAAATTACCGTATTTCACATGAAGGATGAATATATATTCAATTGTGTATCCACTTATTGTATAAAATGACCACAGACTTAAAGGACAACATGTAATTTACCACATGTACTCTGTCTGCCAAATGAATTTCACACAGATGAGGTTAAAGGCTATAAAGCCAGTTCACACAGTGATGGTG
This sequence comes from Oplegnathus fasciatus, assembly GCA_003416845.1. Classification (NCBI taxonomy): domain Eukaryota; kingdom Metazoa; phylum Chordata; class Actinopteri; order Centrarchiformes; family Oplegnathidae; genus Oplegnathus; species Oplegnathus fasciatus. Next base: position 38,307 of record NTHP01000560.1, on the reverse strand, counting down.
TGATAATTTAACCATTTTTCATGTTTCTTTTTTCAGGTTATTGGCTCCTTTTTGCTCTTTGGTATCATTTGTGTCCCAGCCGTGATGTCACCATTTGGATGGAGGAAAAGTTCAAGAAAGAAATTATTTGAGAAACTGATTTTGGAGGAGGAGGAAAATGTACTGAAAGAGATTTTGAGGAAATCGGCAAAAGAAAAGTTGACTGNCTCACACAGATGAGGTTAAAGGATATAAAGCCAGTTCACACGGTGATTTCATTCAAATGAATCCATTTTGTATTTTTATTGTCAACAAATCTCAGAAAACTGAGAAACTGAGAAACTGTGCATTTGTTATAATGCACAGTTTTAATGAAATCTGAGTGACTTCATAATTTCCTCAAGGCTGCTGTGTTAAAAGATTTTAAAACCACAGAACATCCGACTGATTTCTAAATGAATTTTCACGTCTTCAAACATGACTACATTTGTGCTAATGCATGCATTTGTGGTTATTGGAAAATTAAAGAAGAACAAAGAAAGAGGAAGAAAAAATACCAGAAAACTTACAGCTCCCCGTCTGCCAGGTCCGGGCGACTACTTTGAAAGAACTCAAATAGCTGACAGTAATAATTTAGGCTTTTTACTCCAAAAGACCTCTGCCAAATGTGTTTCAGATAATGTATCCACAGAAGTCCTGCAGACCTTCATACCCATGATCTCATTACCCACATACCGTATATGTATTGCCTATACACATGACATTCTATTGAATTTAATCATTTTCCCTGCAAAATTCCAGTAGACAAAAACACAAAAACTCATCATATTTTTCGGACTTCATGTACAACACAGGACCTGCACAACCTGCAAGGCTGTCATATAACGAAAATACACACTATCCCACCGCCGACTGCAGACAGTCAGCACCAGATGCTTCGACTAGGCAGAGCAGACACTAATAATCAATTAACACAGAAAAGTCTGCACAGCATAGCTTAGCATAAACACTATCTTCTGCTGACAATCCCACAATGCAGTGCGCTGCATTTTATTCGTGGGAAAATTCAGTCTGCAGCTGTCTAAAATCTCAACTTACTGCTCAGTGTAAACTACTGAGTGTCTGAAAGACTGAATGCGGGAGGGACTTCAAACACAGACATTATGATCACCACAGTCAAAAATGCAACATTCAGACCTGCAAACTTGTAAACGTCAGTAAGTAAGTTCGTAAGTTCACTGATTTCTATAAAATGTATGGCATCCACCTGAACCGTGTCGATCCAAAGAGGGTTGTTGTGTTTTTCTTTTTTGATGTGGGGTAGAGCGTTGGGCAACATCCTCAGCACTTCATCTGGTCAAATCACAGACACACCTGGACTTGATGTGGGAGCCCGCCTGACCAAACTTTTGGACACTTGGCTAACAGAGGTGAGCCATTTTGTTTTCAGCTGCTGCTACTTGAAAAGTTACGTTAGCTACGGTGCATTTTGTTTAAATTAACTGCTTGCTGGCTTTGTTTAGCCCATCGACAGCGGCGTTGGCTCAGCCAGAGGTGTATGACGCCTGTTCCGATAACTTCCTATGTAAGCACACACGGCAGTGGCGTCTAGACACGTGCCATCCTCACACATCAGGATATGCCACTAATATTTTCCCACCATCGACCAGTGACTTAGAGCCCATGAAACAAGCGAGGAGAAGGGAAGTGAGACAGTTAGTTTTGTCTTGCGTGTACTCGACCTTTGTGTGGTAATTTGTGGATATGCATGCATTATTCGCAAGGACAGGAAAGACTTTAACAAGATAGGAAATATCTCAAAACTGCATTTTAAAATGTTCCACAGTTCATTTCATATTCTACCAGAGAGGCTGAATAAATCATATGTCTTTACTACATGATTCATTTATTTTCTGGAAAATGTTTGAGTTGCATAAACCTAAAAACCAACCTGTACTTGCTGTTTCAAATGTGTATGTGCTGTCAAAAAGAGGAAATGCATGGTTTCATTTTGGTATGTGGTCAGAGGGTATAAGCTGCAGACTGTCAGCTGATGCCAACTGTACATGAAAGATGGAGAGCGTACGGACAGATTTGGCTTGTGGAAAATTCTGCACCTACATCGCAATAATTGCAATTTTTATCTTGCTCGGCGGGGACTTTGAATGCACTTGCAAACCACAAGTCTTTGACTGCAATTTGTACCTGGTTCTGCCATTTTTTATAGTATTTCTCTTGATACTCTGGACAGACAGGTCATTTCAGAGAGTCTGCAGATACCTGTGTTCAGGTGTGTTTGAAGGCAGTTTTTTGGGTTCTTTCTTCCGTCACATCATCAAGGCAGCGTTCATAGGTCTGCTGTGGATGGGAGCAGTCTTTATCGATGGAAACTGGTATGTTTGCTGTCAGAATGATCACTCTGAGCAACAGGCACAGTTAGCCTGCAAAGCCATCACTGAAGAGGATCGAGTCATCATCGCTGAACTGAAGAACAAGTCCAGGGTGAGTGTTTCATATTATTTATAGTGTTTTATCTTTCATACACATTGTGTGTATTAACTTGTAGGAAATGACAGAAGAACACAGTGATGGTGTGATAATTTAACCATTTTTCATGTTTCTTTTTTCAGGTTATTGGCTCCTTTTTGCTCTTTGGTATCATTTGTGTCCCAGCCGTGATGTCACCATTTGGATGGAGGAAAAGTTCAAGAAAGAAATTATTTGAGAAACTGATTTTGGAGGAGGAGGAAAATGTACTGAAAGAGATTTTGAGGAAATCGGCAAAAGAAAAGTTGACTGAAGAAGTCAAGAACAGAATCCGCAGTGAACAATGGGAAGAGTGTTTCGATGTTGCTGAAGAACTGATTCAAGCATCTATGAAACCGACCATTTCTGAGGAAGAGGAGCAATAACAACAAGGGGCAACATCAGACCAGGTAAAGAATTAACACCTGTCAGCAAGTTCGGTACCTCATCACAGTACATACTCAGCTAAACACTGCTTATAGAAATTACAATACTCCATAAACAATGACTGTATCAACAGAGCCCAAACTCTGAAACGAAGATCATGTGCTGCTTATGTTTCTCCATGAAAGTGCAGGAGTGTAAGATCATTAAGCTGCATATTAGTTAGTTTGATAAGTGTTTTATTTCTTGATTCACTGGTTGCTCTTTAACTTGGATCACAGACATATTAATTGTCAGAGCGTGACCTGTGAAATGTATTAGAGACTATAGATTAACAACAGATTTCCAGAATCACACTGAGCAGCTTCTTCAAGTTTCATCTTCATAGTGAGATTTGACAGCACGTCATTTATCCAGACGTCACTAGAGGTCACTGCTGCATCAGCTTTTACTCAAACATATAATGAAGTGCATTTCCTGTCGTTCTGTGCTTAAGAGTATTTACATTCAACTTTTCCTCCTCTACATTTTAAATAAATATAAAAATCACTTTCATATTAATATTTCTTAACTTTTTACTCCACTACATGTATCTGTTATCTGCAGTTTCCAGTCATTCTGAAGATTCAGACTATTTATTTTTTACTTATAAGTGTAGAAAAACCTCATATCTTGTAATATTTTCATCATTTCTTTCCAGCATTGTCTTAAATTTTTCAATTGTTGCTATTAAAAAATCTTCATAATTGTAGATCAAATGCATCAATGATCCGTCTCCACTGCCTTTACTTGGGATGTGAGCACACAAGTACATGTAATTGACCTTTTACATGTAATGGAGTATTTTTTACGTTGCTGTATTGATACTTTTTACTCAAACAGAAGATTTGAGGGCTGCCATATTCTTCTTTTTCTTTTTCAGAGCGTGAAAACAGCCGTCTCACAACCCTGAAATAAACGAAACAGTGATTGATAATATGATGATTACTGAGAAGATCTGATCTCTGACCAGCTGAATGCATCGAAACCAGCTGTTGATAAAATGATGATGATTCAGTTTTTGCTGAATTTTTTCTTCTTTTTTATTGATTTAATGATTTTTAAACTTTAATCAGCGTTCAATGTACGTGAATGTTTAAAAAGAGATATCATTAAGATAAAATAAATCAGAATTATAATTTTGTTTCCAAACTTGTAATTTTCTCTTGTAATCATAGGACTGTATCATGTTGTAACCAATTATGTTGTATTACTGTAAAAATAACTTTCAATAAACCATGAAGTGTTGCCTCCACTGTCCTCCATCTCTCTCATTATTGCTGCTGTACAGTTTTCAGCTACTCAACTTTAGTTCATTATTTCAAATTTGTCTCAAAACCAGGGCAGCTGGGTGACTGTACGAAGGAAGCAGAAGACGCCCACGGTTCACCACCAACCAGTTCATGTTCCTAACTGTTTTTCCCCACTCGGCGACACACCCGTTGAGAAACCAACTCTGGTTATTTGCAGCTCTATTCTGAGAAACGTGAAGTAAGCGACACCAGCGACCATAGTCAAATGTATTCCTGGGGCCAGAGCGGGCGCTGTGAATCCTATTTGAAACTGTTGGCTAAAGATAAGCATAAATACAGTAAGACTGTTATTCACGTCGGCGGTAACGACTCCCGATTAAGCCAATCAGAGGTCACTAAAATCAGTGTGGAGTCGGTGTGTAGGCTACATATGCAAAGACAATGTCGGACTCCGTAGTTTTCTCTGGTCAACTGCCAAATCTGACCAGTGATGACATGTACAGCTGCATGTCATCATTCAACCGCTGACTGTCGAGGTGGTGTCCAGCAAATGATGTGGGCTTCGTAGAAAATTGGTAGACTTTCTGGGGAAGACCTGGTCTGATTAGGGGAGACGGCATTCATCCCACTTTGGATGGAGCAGCTCTCATATCTAGAAATCTGACCAAGTTTATTTGAGCAGAGGATTGGTGCCACGGACCCCTGGGGGTCCCCAGACCCCAATTTGAGAATCACTGTATTAGTGGACCAAATCCATGACAACCCAGAGTTGAGACCACAGAGTTAACACCACCGCTGCAGTGGGACAACAAAATAAGAGAATAAAATGTGAACTCTTAAACATCAGATCTCTGTCATCTAAAGCTAGTAAACAATTTAATATCAGATTATCATATTGATAAACCATACCACCATTGATTATCATACTGATTTATTGTGTCTTACTGAAACCTGGCAGAGTCATGAAGACTATGTTAGCCTAAATGAATCCACTCCTCCTCGTCATATTAATACTCACATTCCTCGAGGCTCCGGCCGAGGAGGTGGAGTTGCAGCCATCTTNTTATAGTTAGGGCTGGTTCAGGTGAGCCCTGAACCATCCCTTAGTTATGCAGCTATAGGCCTAGACTGCCGGGAGATTTCCCATGATGCACTGAGCTCCTCTCTCCTCCTCTCCCTCTCCTTCTGTACCCATTAATGCATATTAGTAACTTTGTATCTAAATTTGTGCAAATTTATGCTCTTTACTTTTATTTTTACAAATATTAGTCGTACTGTTTGTGAATAGTATTGGGCAGTGATGTCATATGACTACGGGTTACTCATCAGGATAGGGAAATGGTCCACTCACAGCTTTGTGGACTCTCCTCTTGCCGAATCTGATGCCTGGCCGGTTGAGGATTTCAAATGTAAACATGGGAAAGGAAAAGGTGGAGGGGACAAACACTAACTACGCCCCTGACCACATAGACAAGCAAGACCATCTCTGCTTCCATCTATGTGTCCACCTCAACATAGGAGGAAACACCAAGGTAAACATGAAGGGATTAAACACCAGCTGCGATTCCGGCCCCACGGATCTTCTCTGCCAAGCATCCTGCTAGCCAATGTACAGGCGTTGGATAATAAACTGGACAACCTCTGTGCCTGCATCAGTTTCCAACGGGATATCAGGAACTAAAATGTCCTTTGTTTCACCAAAACTTGCTGGGCACAGTGGACTGATGCAGTCCTGCTTCGGCTTCTTCTTCATGCTGGTGCTGGAAAAGCAGGACAAGTGCGGCAGCCACCAGCAGTTCTTTGCCATCGTGCAGCTCATCGGGACTCGCAAGCAGGCCGAGAACATTGCCTACCGGCTGGAGCTCAACAGGCACCAGCACCGCATGACCTGGGAGGCCACGCCGTGCTCCATCCACGAGGGCATCACCATGGCCATCATGACCAGCGACTGCCTGGTGTTCGTTTTCTCCCTGCTGTGGTTGAGAAGAAGATACCGGATACACAGTGCTGGCCTGGTGCCTGGAAGAGCTTCTACCCTCAGACCACTAGGATCCTGAATGAAGACACTACCTAAGAATTGCCCTAATACTATTTTTACTTACTTTATTATTCAAAGTTACTACTATAGTTATTCTATTTTACACGTATTTTTTATCGCACAATTGAAGGAAATAACGGACATACATTTCCCTATGATTATACCCTGCATGAGTATATGTGACAAATAAACTTGAACTTGAACAAATACATGATAAGCTTTATGTATTAATTTTTTCTGGAACTCAGGGATGAACATGAAAAGTTTACTGTTTTGTTATTCATTGGTACTTTTTCAAACTCACCATAAATCTTGTATTTCACAGCTCAGCTGATATACAGTGACTTCAGAAAGTAAAAGTATTCAGACCCCTTCATTTTTTGCACACTTTATTGTGTTTTAGATGTAATTTTAAATGGCTACAAAATTTGCCCATCAATCTACACTCAATAACCCATAATGACAAAGTGAAAACATGTTTTTAGAAGTTTTTACAAATTTAATGAAAATCAGAAACTGAAATCTCTCAAGACCCTTAATTCAGTACTTTGTAGAAGCCCCTTTTTCAGCCATTGCAGCTTCGAGTCATCTAGGATAAGTCTCTACAAGCTTTGCACACCTGGATTTGGGAAGTTTATCCTATTCTTCCGGGCAGATCCCCTGAAGCTCAGTCAGATTGGATGGGAAGCGTCTGTGAACTGCCATCTTCAGGTCAGGTGTTCTTTGGGGTTTAAGTCTGGGCTTTGGCTGGGCCACTCAAGGACAGCCAGAGACTTGTCCCAAAGCCACTCCAGCGTTGTCTTGGCTTTGGGTCATTGTCGTGCTGAAAAGTGAACCGTCGCCCAGTCTGAGGTTGCGTGCGCTCTGGAGCAGGTTTTCTTCAAGGACCTCTCTGTATTTAGCTGGATTCATTGTTCCCTCAATTCTGAGCAGTGTCCCTGTCCCTTCCGCTAAGAAGCACCCCCATAGCATGATGTTGCCGCCACCATGCTCCACCGTAGGGATGGTATTAGCCAGGTGATGAGCAGTGCCTTGTCATCAGACCAGAGAATCTTTCCTCATGCTCTCAGAGTCCTTGAAATGCCGTTTGGCAAACTCCAAGCAGGCTGTCATATGCCTTTTACTCAAGAGTGGCTTCCGTCTAGCCACTCTGCTATAAAAGCCTGATTGATGGAGTGCTGCTGAGATGGTTGTCCTTCCGGCAGGTTCTCCCATCTCTGCAGAGGACTTCTGAAGCTCTCTTAGTGTGACCGTTGGGTTCTTGGTCACCTCCCTGACCAAGGCTCTTCTTGACCGGTGGCCAACTCTAGGAAGAGTCCTGGTGGTTCCAAACTTCTTCCATTTCACAATTATTGAGGCCACTGTGCTCCTGGGAAGACCCAAAGCTTTAGAAATGCTTTTATAGACTTGCCCTGATCTATGCCTCGGTGCACCTGCAAGATAAAAAGTATTCAGCACACTGCACTTCTTTTCTTTTCTCAGGCCAATAATTTCCTTCTTTTGCGATAAGCTACATGTGAATCTAATTCTCATTAGCAGCCTGTGTGTATCCTGTCACTGTAGCAATGTACTTCACACCATCTTGACATGTATGTGAATGTTGTGCATTGTTGTGTACAATGAACTGTGCATTCATTTTCACCATGAAATTACTACAAAATAAAAAACAAAATGTAAAAACTTTAAATTTCAACATAAATTGATACAACTGACTAAAAGTATCTACCATGGCCAGTGTTGCCTAGGTTATGAAGAAATGTGTTTACTGTAACATTACAGTCAAACTGTGTGGGAGCAGTTTTTTTTATCCACGAACAAGTAAAGCACAGTTTCCTGTCAGTATATCCAGAGGTTACAAGTAGCAGCTTCCTTCCATGAATACAATGGTTTCCTGCCATTGTATTCAGAGGTTACAAGCAGCAGCTCTCAGCAGATTCAAACTTTACACCAAAGATGAACTTCTTGCCAGAATTTGTTCTCAAACAACTCAGCACCTACGCTGCAATCATTGTGATTTTTATTCACAATGTTGTGCTTGGCAGGCATTTGGAATGCTCGTGTGAAAAACAAGATCTTGACTGCAATTTATACATGATTCTGCCATTTTTCATTTTGTTTGTTTTACAACTCTGGACGGACAAGACATTTCAGAGAGCCTGGAAATATACATGTACCTGCACCTGTACCTGTACATGCTCCAGACAATGCTGTGAAGAGATAAAGAGATGCAAGGATAGCTGTATAGACCGACTTGGCAAATTTTTCTGCGTCTTATTTTATCACATTCTCAAAGCAGCTTTCATCGGTCTGCTGTGGGTTGCATCTGTGTTAATTGACGGAGACTGGTATGTTTGCTGTCACAATGATCAGTCTGAGCAACAGAAACAGGTAGCCTGCAAAGACAAAAACAGCATCACACCTGAGGAACACGCAGTCATCGCCAAGCTGAAAAACAAGTCCTTGGTGAGTTTTTCTTGCTTTACACACATCATGCCACTCTGTGTTATTCCATTATTTTACTGTGGTCTGGTTTTCAGTGGGACAGTGTGTGCAGGTGTTGCTGTCTGTGAAGCCCATATGGTGCATTTTGTGGGTGGTGATGTGTACTCTGTTTGCCAATTGATGTCTGTTTTATGTATATTCAAGTCTGATGTCCATTTGTGTATTGATATTGAAACAGTATTGTCATGGTGAGAAAAGAGTTTGTAAATCTGTGATAATAATTTTTGGGGTTTAAATGAACATAAACAGAATTGGAGTTGTTTGTCCAGTGTCGGATATACTGTAGCTGGTGGGAAAGGAAGTAGTGGTAGAAATTTGGTGCATCGAGCCTGCCATATTGTTTGGGTTTTTGAAGTGTAGTTATTTTGATCCTGGGCCTTTTGCCTTTCCAGTAAAATGTATTGATTGTTGAATTTAGGGAAATCAGCTCATCGGGACTCGCATTTTTTTTTTCATTTAATGAGGAGAGTATAGCAGTAACTTCACAGGAGAGTGTATATAGTGTGTGTATACAGAAAGTTTTGATTAGGTAGATGATATGTGGGCTCTAATTTTGTGATTGTGTGTCGTGCCCAACGTGCACAGGATGTGGTGGTGCGCTTAGTGGGCTCATGGCTGGTGGCTCTGTTATCCCGAGACAATAAACTCATGATCTCACGGTAACAGAATAAGGTTATTGCTGTTTCAGTGGTGATATTGTAACTATCTTTATTGCCTCTTTTTCAGGATGTTGGCATTTCTCTAATCTTTTGTGCCCTTTCTGTGGTTGCCTTTCTGTCGTCATTTGGATGGAGGAAATGCTGTAAGGATTCAGGCTGTTGCAACAGAAAAAATCTATATTACAAAGTGATTTTGGACGAGGAGAAAAATGTACTGGAAGAGATTTTGAAAACAGCAGCAAAAGAGAAGTTGACTGAAGAGATCAAGGCNCAGTGGTGATATTGTAACTATCTTTATTGCCTCTTTTTCAGGATGTTGGCATTTCTCTAATCTTTTGTGCCCTTTCTGTGGTTGCCTTTCTGTCGTCATTTGGATGGAGGAAATGCTGTAAGGATTCAGGCTGTTGCAACAGAAAAAATCTATATTACAAAGTGATTTTGGACGAGGAGAAAAATGTACTGGAAGAGATTTTGAAAACAGCAGCAAAAGAGAAGTTGACTGAAGAGATCAAGGCCAAAATACGTGGTGAAAAGTGGGAAGCCTGTTTTGATGTTGGTAAAGAACTGATTGAAGATAACACTCCACCTGGACTTCCTGAAGCAGAAAACCAGGTAAAGAACCAACACCTGTTGGCTCCATGTTGAGCTTCATATGTCTTTTTCATTTTCATCTGGATTTTTAGCGGCTTTATCGCTCCACCATTTTGGTCCAGACTGAAATATCTCAAATGTTTGATGGACATTCATGTTCCCCAGAGGATGAATCCTACTGAGTTTGGTGATTCTCTGACTCTCTGAGCTTTCTCGGCTTATGTAACAAAAGAGGCTATTTTTATTCAAGCCAGAGTGCGCCATAAAATCCCGTCACTACAACCTCCCTGCGCCCAGTTTTCCCCATAAAATCCAGGACAGAAGCAAAACTTTCAGCAGGCTTCTTTTTCAAACTGACAAGTAGATCAAATGTTGTGCAGCCCCACCAAAGTCAAATCAGTTTTATTTATAGATGACTTTTAATACAAAAACATTTTTGTTACATGGTGGGCAGTAACAGGACACAAGAGGAAACATGAGACAGAAGAAAAACAAAAAGAGGAGATGAATAATAATAACAGCGTTATTTTACACATTTATGTCATTTCAATTCTTTTTTTTCTTCTGAAAATGGAACATTTACTCAATTTATGAAACCATTTGCAGGAGGAAGGACCAGGAGACAGGTGAATACATCCATATCTATCTATCTATCTATCTATCTATACAAACATGGACAAAAGGACAAAATACATGTTAAACAGTGGGAAAATGTTTTGATGTTGCAGAGGAGCTGATCCTACTCCACCTGGACCTTCTGAAGTAGCAATAAATCAGGTAAAGAACCAACACCTGTTGGCTCCATGTTGAGCTTCATGTGTCTTTGTGATTTTCATCTGGATTTTTAGCAGCTTTAGCTCCACTACTTTGGTCCAGACTGAAATATCTCAACAAATATTTGATGGATTGTGATGAAATTTAAATACAGACATTCATGTTCCCCAGAGGATGAGTCCTACTGAGTTTGGTGATCCTCTCACTTTTCTTCTGGCTTCAAATGTTAGCATGCTAACCTGCCAAACTAAGATGGTGAACATTGTTATTATAGCATGTTAGCATGCTGATGTTGAGAAGAGCTGTGGTTACTTCAGTTTTTGTCTCTGTCATCACCACTAATGAACCAGACTAATGTTATGTGTAGATAAAGTCGTAGTTAGCGAGCTCTCCACAGTGTCTGTCACACTAATAGAAGTACTGCTGTACCAAAACAAGTCCACCTTTTCTATGTGGAGTTTTAAACACAGAAACACATTAGTGAGAGAGTTTCACAGACTCATAACAGAACACACACGGTACGAATGACAGAAACAAACAAAAGACAAGGAAAAGATTATGTGACAACAGTTTCATGTGTTCTTATTTCCTTTCTGAAAATGGAAAAAACACTCACTCTATGCAACTCTTTGCAGGAGCAAGGAGGCATCCCTCTTGACGAACTGAGCCAACAGGTACGTTTATCTATCTATAGATCTATCTATCATCAAGTTTCTTGTGAGGCTGACTGACATGTGATCTGTACAGAGGCCACTAGAGGTCGCTGCTCCATCACTTTTCACTCTGACATGTATACAGTCGTCTTTTATCAGAAGACCGAGTCTGACTTTAATTGAACCAATTGTTTGATCTCACTGTCAATCAATAAATAGGCCTTGTTCCTTTTGAGCAACATGAGCTATCATCTTGGTTGTAACTCCTCCTCGCATGTTATTATGGTAATGTACAATGTGCACAGCACGTTTGGTTGAGTCCCACTCTCCTTACATGAGTGAAAAGACTGTAAAGAGTTGACTAAATACTGTGTTATGTATCATTTATGAAGCTATTAATATTAAATAATTCACACTTTAGGTGTTAACTCTTGAACCCAGTTCACAGTGGTGGAGGAAGTATTCAGATCCTTTACTTCAGTAAAAGTACTAATACCACACTGTGAAAATACTCCACTACAAGTAAAAGTCCTACATTCAGAATCTTATTTAAGTAAAAGTCTGTGAGTATTATTAATAAAATGTACTTAAAGTATGAAAAGTAAAAGTGATCACAATATTCCTGCTGCATTAATGTGGATGTTGCATTTTACTGCTGTAGATGTTTCAGCTTGAGCTCATTTTAACTACTTTATATACTGTTGGCTAGTTTAATCTGCAGCAGTGCATCATGGTCTATAAGATCATCATGTGTTTGTAGCGTGGCTGTCCTGTGAGAACCACGTATCTCTAAACAGTCAGAAAAACAGCCTGTTTTCAGCTTTGTGACGATGCATTTTCCAGCTGATCCAAGGAGGGTTTAAATAGTTTATTTAGCTTCAGAAGGAGGAGAATTTTCTCAACACATAAAGGAACACTTCATCCTTCAGTTTATCACAAACACTCAACATCAACACATCTGGAGATACGTGGTTTTCACTGGACAGGAAGTACGGTACTTGAGTAAATACATCACCACTTCCCATTCAGTCAGAAAGGTCAGTGACCTTTGACCGGAGTAAAAGTTATAAAGATTTGTTGCACTTTCAAACTGCTGTTTGCTGTCCTTGTCTGTTACTTGTTGGTCATGATGCTGTTGTTAGGCCTCGGTTGATATCGTCACTCCCCACTCTCTGCTGAGCTTGGTGTGTCTTTGTGAGGAGTGACGGGATTCAAACCTTTCCACCAAATATTAACTCTGTAATCTGTTCCATGTGAGATGGCTGGCTGAAGTTCTGTTTTTCTAACAGAAGCGGCACTTTTTGTCGAAAGAGGAGCCAGATGCATCAACATCCTGTTAAGAAATGTTCTATGAGCATTATTCCCCAAATATTAAGCTTTAATCCTTAATTATGCTGTTTATCACTGGACACAGACTGTGGAAAACCTTGTTTCTTTGCTTCTGTAATTTGTAATGACAGTTTTAAAGAAATGTTTCCATCGTGGTTTATATGTTCTGTGTTGAGCCTTCAGCGCCCAGTACTCTGTATAGGTCAGTCTGGTGCTATGAATAAACATTT
>NTHP01000560.1:8095-23752 GCA_003416845.1 Oplegnathus fasciatus | reverse complement strand
AAACATGTAATTTTCTCTTTTAATCATTGAATTGTATCATTGTGTTTCCACCACACTGTATTTACTGTTTGACTTCTTACTGTACTAATAAACTTGAAGCTTCCACTAAACCATGAAGAGAAAATGTTTCACTCACTGACCTCTGTCTCTCTTATTCTGACTGCTGTCAGAGCAACACTCAGAAAAGTAATAAAGTATATTTAATCATTTCACAGATAGCAGGTAAAGTTAAAGTTGACGTAACAAGAGTTACGCTACACTGGAGCCACAAAACTACTAAAAGGTGAAACTTTAAAAATGTCTTTCTCTCTGGATGGATGACACTGAAACAGTGAAACAGTCGGCCAGCAGCTCAGCCACAGTACTACACTGGAAGTTTATACCTCAAACAAAACATAAGAACTAAGGAAGGACAATTTTTTCTTGTATTTCTTGTTTGCTCCAGGTGTGTCAGCTATTAAAAACCACCCCATTGAAGTCCATCTTCACTGTTGAGATCACAGGGGGAATCAGTAAGCTCATCAGTGACTAGGCTGGATGAAATCTGCTCTAAATAACTTTCTTCCAACCAGTAACCAGAAATCATATTGTGGGTGGGCACAGAGAAAATCAGGTGTACCTACCTCCGAGACTGTTGGGCTCCATTTATACAGGAAGTCTCAGACGTGCATGCTCTCAACGGGCTCAGCTGGAAAAGGACTCTACTGAGCACGCTCTGTGGGTGTATGTGCCAAGTGAGTAATTATAGGAACGAATGGGGCGCCATCTATGAACACAGTATCCAGTTAGCAGCTTCACCATAGCTAGCGTTATTTCAAAAGACCTCTTTCCTCCTCCCTCTGTCAGTCGATAAGAATGTTCACACAAATATAAAACATGTTTAAAATTGTGTTTTCTTAGTGGTTCTCAATGAGAAGCTATTTATTTTTTTATTGTTATATTGTTGGTTACAAAAATAACACTAGTGCCGAGGTCTTTATGAAGCCTCATATTTGCTGTCTTTACCTTCAATTTATACTGCCGGAACAAGCTTCAACCACAGCCAGGCACAGCCAGCTACAGCTATGGAGACAGCCAGTGTATACTGTCGGAACCTGCAAGGTAACGCAAAAGTTGTTGAGACAAAACACCACCGGGACCTTCTGGGTGGCCCATAGTGTTCAAAAGAGGAAATGTAGGCCAATATTCTCTGTTTCATTTGCCTTCCTACAATACCTGCTCTTACAATACGATATCTACTTAAATAAAGCATGATTAACATTTTTTTATGATTATGTTGAGGCACTAGGCTAAGATTCAGGAGGGATCATGGTCCTGGTTAAATACTGAAATATTCAAAAGTGACTTGAAGCAGGATGTGTTTGATGTATTAACATTTCGCTGAAACTATGTTTTTGTTGCCTTAACCTAATTGAACACTGGATGCAAACCTTGGTCTCTCCGGCGTCAAAGTCCTTTGTTTTGTACATTCACCCTCCCCCCCGACCAACTCTGTATGAGCTGTGGGCAGTATACAAACTTCGTCTGTGACAGTCATAACCCTTGACTCCTCCATTGCTTTCAACACCATCCAGCCCTGCCTTCTAAGGGAAAAGCCGCCACAGTATGTCAGAGTGGATGGCTGTGCCTCTGAGGTTGTGATAAGCAACACCGGCGCACCTCAAGGAACTGTACTGGTGCCATTCTTCTTCACGCTCTACACCTCGGACTTCTGTTACAACTCTGGTTCCTGCCACCTTGGATCACCTGAAGCTCAATATCAGCAAGACTAAAGAGCTGGAGGTGGACTACCAGAGGAACAGGAGGCCCCCTGTCCCTGTTACCATCCAGGAAGAGGAAGTAGAGAGGGTGGATTCATACGAGTACCTTGAGGTCCAAATCAACAAAAAAACTGGACTGGTATCACAACACTGACTCCCTCTTCAGAACGGGACAGAGTAGACTGTTCTTCCTGAGGAGACTGAGATCCTTCAGTGTGTGCAACAGGCTCCTGAAGATCTTCGACCAGTCTATAGTAGCCAGTGCATTGTTCTTCATGGTGGGGTGGTGGCTGGTGAGACATTTCTGCTCTTTACTGAAAGAGCAGAAATGTATGCAGAAGAGTATGTGTCCAATACTTTTATTTATGACCAAATACCTGCGAGAATGTTAGCATGCTGATTTTACACTAAGCTCTAAGCACCGTTGTGTCTAAGTACACCGTCACAGAGCCGCTAGAATAGCTGCAGACTCTCCGTTTTGTTGAGAAAGAAAGAAAGAGGAAAAACTGAAAAAGAGGAAGAACCAGAAAATACCAGCAGAGGCCTGCTGACTGTTACGAAAATATTTTCTTATCTTATCAGATTTTCTGATAAGAAAATATCTTATCGGTTGACCTGGGTGAGAAGTTTAGAAACAAAACCACAAAACCAAAGTAAGGTTTCAGGGTGGGACTTGCAGGTTCACATGAGGACAAATATTTTAGCACTGTGCATCTCACAGTGGCAATTTCTCTTGAAGGACAAGAGGAGCCAGGTTTCTCCTATTATTAAGGCTGTTATTGGCCTTTTAATAAATGATTAAAATGATCTTGTTGTCGTGGCCATCTCTTGACTATTTTTCTGAGTTTTGAGTTTCATTAAATTAGTGACACTAGTGCCCCTCTAGATAGAAACATCTGGTGAAAATGAGTCAGTTTGTGTGGTGAAAGAGTTTTGGTCGCACTTTATTTTGTGGTGCACTAACAAGACGTAACAAGCCGTACTTTGTATCAAATTAGACAAAAACTAGAAATAATATGTCCTTACTTAGACAATAAACAAACAGTTATAACCTAATTAGACACGATACACCCAAATTATGCCGTAATTAGAGACCGCACATAATACCGTATAAGACCCAAAATATACTACTTAGACACTATTATGCCCAATTATACTGTAATTAGAAACCATATACGGGATCCTGATATACTGTTAGACACCATGTTACAAGATCATATTCTAATTAGAAATCAAATACAATGTCATATCACATCCAAAATATGCTACAGTTAGACGCTATTTTACTCTAAATTATGCTGTAATTAGACACCACATTTAATGCTCCCAACATGGGCCGCTGATAGCGTCATTAGACAACACAGGCTGTAATTAGACGGATGTAATGCCATATTATATCGGACACAGCCTTTATAATAATCAGACACAACACTGAGAGCTGAGAGGACAATACATTTATTTGGCCTTTATTTAGCATAGTTTCACTTTATTACAGCGTCATTTGTCGCTCATTAGTTGAAAACTGTAGGCTACTGTAATCTAAAGTCAAAACACATCTGGTCACATCTGGTCGCTGCTTCACGTCCTTCGTAGCCTGGATGTTCTCCGGAGTCCTGTGGAGTTATTACAGCCTGATACCTGCTTCCTGACGGTCTGCTCCCAGACCAGGTAAGACACCTGACCATGTAATGTCATGTCACTACCCGGACCCAGTAACATCAGGCTATGGAAGCTGCCACGACATTGCATCTTTATGTCCCACTATTAGACTCTAATTAAACTTTATTAGTGGCTAATTTGTGACATATTACAACAGATCTGCACCGTAAACTAAAGTGAGATCCACCGGTCTTACTCCCCACTTATTAGACCCTTATTACACTTTATTAGAGGGCAATTTTAGGGTAAAAAATAAATCATTGCAGGACAGCTCCTGCAGCACTTTACTTTGGTGACCAAATCCACACTAACAGGAAATCAGGAAAAACACACATCTTTCTTTCTCCATGTAGACATCGTGCACCTGCAGCTGTGGTCTCACAGAAAGCTGTGAAGTTCAACACAGTTGAAAGTAACTTTATTATATTAAAATCACTTATTAAGACAGCTACTCCGCAACTCAGGCGTGTAAAAAGAAGCTGCAAATGTAAGAAGATGAAAAAAAGACTCCAGAAAAAGTTATTAGAACAAATTCTGTTCAGTAGTTTTCGTTATCTGAGGACCGATGCAGGCCTCCAGAGGTAGGCCGGTCGTCACTGCCACAAATGCCGCCTGTTACCGCTGTAGCATCGGCTAGCACCGGTTAGCTCGTGAGCAGTTCAGAGTTATTTGACTGACATCCGTTCATTAATTTTGGAGATAACGTTGTTTTCCTGAAAGCTTCGATAGCTCAGCAAACCTCCAGAGACGGACTTCCAGAGAGCGACTCTTCACTGGAGAGCTGATGGTCGGCTACAAACAGCTGCGGAGGCCCGTGTGTGTGTGGAGCGGGCTGGGTGAGCCGCACAGCGCACTTGTTTGCCCTTTTAGCTCTGTCGTGGGCTGCAGGGCTACGGAGCTCTGGAGGCCGCGCACAACGGTCAGAAAAGCGACTAACAGTAGAAAAGCAGTAACTGAAGACAATGAGTTATCTTTGAACGTTTTAATAGTTTTTTTCTGGTCGCTTTTCTGACCGTTGTGCACGGCCTCCAGAGCTCCGTAGCAATCAACTGTACTCATGTGCACATGAAGGCACCATCTCCAAATCTGTTCCCCTTCCTCAATAGAAAACAATTCTATTCAACGTCCAAATAATATGTGATGCACAGAATCACATCTTGAACGTGTTGGCCCGCTGGCCGGGGGAAATGCACAACTCTTTCGTGCTGCACAACAGTTCGGTGGGTATGCGGTTGGATCAAGGTGCTGCTGGAGATGGGTGAGTGTTGTAATGTCAACTCTCCGTCTCTCCTCCACGCCGCTGAGCTCCGTGTGTGTGTAGTCTCGGACATACTTTCCGCATTCCAGGTCCGCGAACAGCTGCGGACTTCTGGGCGGGCACGCGGTTCCATTCATATTACAATTGAGGGTCTGCGTGTGTACACTCGCCAGCCACACTCAAAACAATAGACTATAATGTTAGCTATGGCTGGTAGCGACTTCACTAAGTAGTGGCTAGCTTGTATTGATGGTGGCCACTCCTCTTGTTTTCTTTCAAAGATGAATTATAGGCAGTGCCCGTTGAAAAAGAGCAGGGCTGAGCCCCACCTGTTCATTCAGGTAACTCAGGTAAAGGCTGAAGCAACAAACACTGAAGGAGACTTTTAAAAGGAGACAAAATTCCCTCGAGACAGCGACAAGGTCAAAAAAGATTACAGAGAGGTTTTGTTAGTTTATAACATGTTATTTTGTAAAGAATAAAAATAAAAAAACATTAAAGAACAGCTTAGACGCAGGCAATTTTTTTCTTAATACATTGCAGAGCTATTCAATTGTCAAGTATATACATTGGATTGATTTTAATAACTTGAATGTACTTGAAGTGAGCACTGTGCAGCTGTATTATCGAGGAAAATACAAGTATTGGATCGCGACTTGCTATCTGCAGATACTCAATATTAAATGACTCGGATTGGGATCAGGGGCAAAAAAACTTTATCGGGACATCCCTAGTTATAATATGATAGAATTTTCATAAGTCTGCATTATTACCTTTCAACATAAATCCAACTTTTAATTTATATGATCAGGACTATCCGCCACTGCATATCCTGATAAAGAGCTTTTTGTCTCATCTCTCAGGCTTTCTCCAAGTAACTAACTAAAATGTTTCATATGTGAACAGCCAACTCAATCTTTGTGCATCATCCATATTTACAAAATCAGTTTTCAACTTACTAAACGAAGTATTGCGCAGTTCCCAGTAAGAAGAGCAATAGAAAACAAAATGGAACTAATTTTCTGTATCAGTCAAACAGCACATTGAACGAGTCGGCTTTTTTTCCTCCAGACTGACAAACAGCAGTGGTAAAATATATAATACATAATTCTCAGCAACATATTCATAGGTCATCCTAAATGTACACAGTTTTTGTTAGAAAATACAACTGGTTCTTTGTTCACATTTGAATTCAACCATACTGCTGCTTCTCTCCACAGGTGTTCAATGGGATTTAAATCTGGACTCATTGCTGGTCACTTTGGAACAGTCCAGCATTTTCTCTTGAACCATTCCTGGGTCCTTTTTGATGCGTCTTTTGGGTCATTGTCCTGCTGGAGGACCCACGACCTTCAGTGACGCAGCTTTGTGACACTGGATGGAACAGAACATTCAGGTGTGTTTTGGCAAACTCCAGTCGGGCTTTCTTGTGTCTCTCTCTCAGCAGTGGGGTCCTCCTGGGTCTCCTACCATGGAACCCCCTTTCCTTGAGTTGGCAATGGATGGTGCGAGTTGAAACAGTTATGCCTTGTGTTTGAAGGTCAGCTTGAATCTGTTT
Organism: Oplegnathus fasciatus; assembly: GCA_003416845.1. NCBI lineage: Eukaryota > Metazoa > Chordata > Actinopteri > Centrarchiformes > Oplegnathidae > Oplegnathus > Oplegnathus fasciatus. Next base: position 17,517 of record NTHP01000560.1, on the reverse strand, counting down.
TGCAGTTGTCCGAGGTCCTTTCTCCACCATTCGAACAATCTTTCGCTGCAATCTTTGGTCAACCTTTCTCTTGCGTCATCTTCCAGGGAGGTTGGCTACAGTTCCGTGGGTCTTAAACTTCTTGATAACATTGCGTACGGTGGACTCAGGAACATCAAGGTCTCTGGAGATGGACTTGTACCCTGATATTGTCCATGCTTGACTACAATCTTCTGTCTGACCTCCTCAGACAATTCTCTGCTTTTTTTTCTCCATGCTCAGTGTGGTTCACACAGTGACACAAAACAGCAGAATAATACTTTGCTCCATTTAAAGTGGTTGAATGAGTGATTATTAGATTGTAGGCAACTGTGACTCACCACAGGTGAGTTCAGGGTGAATCACGTGTTTGAAATCTAATTATTTCTTGCAAAAGGTGCCAATAATATTGCCCATTGTCCATTTTTGTTTTTCTGTGTGGAATAAGCTAAGATTCAGTAGTTTTTCAGCTTTTTTTTGTTTTGTTCCTCTGTAAACCACAGAAATACACATGTGGATACCAAAAGCTGTTTTATGGTGTGTTATTTGAAAAAAAATACAAGGATGCCAATATTTTCGGCCACGACTGTTTCCACTTTCTTTCTGTATGCAATATTAGTAAAAAAGTGTTATTTTGATAATTTTTTTTCTTTATTAAACTAGTCTTCAGCTCTCAGATAAACTGAACATGATAATCAAGATGAGTTTTAATTTTTGTCAAATTACATTATTAGAAGAGCAAGATAGACAACATGAAACTTAATCTAGAATTTTGTTTTTCTAAATCTAAATAAAGCTTTAAATTGGTATATATGTGATGACTGTGTAAAGCAAATGATGGAGGGTTAATATTTAGATGTCTATCTGTATCCACATGCCACACCTCAGAGGTCGTGATTGCGACGTGGTAGAAACAGAGAATCAGAATCAGCTTTATTGGCCAGGTATGTGAGCACACACAAGGAATTTGACTCCGGTTTTTGTTGCTCTCAGTGTACATACACAGAAATACACATACATTGGACAAGCTGGACAAAGGTAAGCATAAATATTTAACTATGTACAGATATAAATATACGGTATATAAAAGGTGTATATACACATTGGACACCGTTTATATTGATCACGTCTGTCCGGGTCAAATTGATCACTATAAGCAGATGACCAAATGACCAAAACCAATTTTTTTTCTTTTTCTTTATTTCTCATGCAGTTTACCATCTAACTGACATTTGTATATTTATTACATGAATATAAAGTAATGAAATGGACAGCTTCGCTGTTTTCAAAATGTTTCAAAATACAGTTTCAAACGCTTTTGAAAGTACTGTATGAATTAAATTACTGTACTGTGTATAATTCAAATACACTATAATACAGTACAGTACTGTATATTAAATATAGCTTACTATAGTTCCCTGCCAATTCTTCGGCCCGCTCAAGGGGGCATTACGTGACCAGGCATTATGAATCCACTTGACGAGGGCGGCTTCAACCACAGGTGCTTTCCCCGTGCTCATTCATTTTCTGTCTCCATCACTAGCAGCTGACTGTTTCTCATTGTTTGAGTAGACCACAGGTAGCCTGAGGAACACACAGTTTCGCTGCTGCATCTCGTTGGTTTGTTTTTGACAGTTTGTCACAAGCTTCAAGGAGATTACGTTTTTCATTGAGAAAAATGACTTTCTTTTTCTGGTCATGATTTCAATGCGCACACTGCACAAGTCTAAGGTAGCCAGCTGGAAGCAGACGGGTTACTGCGAGGCAAAGTATCATGGGAGTAAAGTAAAAAAGATAGAATTACTGTAGTTTTAAATTTTTTATCCAGATGTTGTCATGTATGAAAAGACCCAAAATGAACACTTTAAGAGGACTACTTGATTACTATAAGCAAATTATTTAAACAGCATTTGTATAGGAATGATTCAGTCCCAGTCCATATAAGCGGTTGATCACTGTAACTGTGATCAAGGTGGGTGGGTATGACAGTATATACAGTGGGGTTGTGATCTGTGTAAATGTTAACTGGCAATGATGGCCCAACATACACTTCAAAAAACTTAACTGCCCAAATCAACGCCAGTGTCTCCTTCTCAACAACTGAATAATTTAACTGGTGACGATTAAACTTACGTGAGAAGAAGCAGACAGGATGTTCAATTCTCCCTTCCCCTTCCTGTAGGAGAAAAGCCCCAACACCAATTTCACTTGCATCCACCTATATTTTAAAAGGTTTCTTAAAATCAGGAGCTGCAAGGACATGAGCAGAACAGATAAGCTTTTTTACACAAGTGAAAGCAGCTTGACAATGGGGAGACCAGACAAAAGGAGTGTTTTTACTAAAGAGGTAAGTCAACGAAGCCACCACAGTGGAAAAATTTATTTTTTGGATGTTGGCACGGGATATTTATCAATGGCCTCCACCTTAGCACAGAACATTGTTTAACAGGCTGAGCATCCCCCACATGTATGTCATGCTAAATCAGGTTGGTGCGTGATGGTGTATCTGAGAAGAGGGACAAGTGGGAGCAGGGGGAACTTCACACAGCTCCAGAGATCTGTTGAAGATCTCAGTGAAGATGGGGGGCCAGCTGGTCAGCACAGACTTATCAAACTTACATCAAACCTGCAGCAAAATACATTCAGGTCGTCGGCCGGTTGATGGTTCTCCGCAGTGTGCGGGGATGGTCTCCTGTAATTGGTGATGTTCTGAAGGCCTCTCCACACTGACACAGAGTCCTTGCCTGAAAACCTGCGAAAAACAATGAACTCATATTCACACAACAGTAGTGGATGGAAACAAGAATTAATTTACATTTTCTTTAGCAGATTTTCTGGAAATTCAGTTAAAATTTGTGTAACATTTTGGTGGAAGTCGGCTGACTGATAGTGGAAAAACAGACCATGTCTTTGTTGCACTAAATTAATTTTTACACCAATCAGTCAGCTCAGCACTCAACACAGTTTCTGGCTATAAAACACTGACTTGAGGCTGAAGCCCGACTGACAGATACCAACATCAGTATCTGAGGCTGCACTTAGACACAGTGGTGCTTTGAGCTCAATGCTAACATCAGCATGCTAACATGCTCAAAATTGAAAATGCCGATGTTTAGCAGGTATAATGTTTACCATGGTCACTATCTTAGTTTAGCGTGTTATTAGCGAGATATTTCAGCCTAGACAATTGGAGGACTGTCCAAATGACTGACATCGCCATCCAATCAAATAACAACATATCAGCCACTATTAGTTTTTTAACATCAAAACATAAGATAAACACACATTTTTAATAAGGATCTCTTAAACTTGGTTATTAAAGAATAGTAACCATGTACATTGTGTTTGTCAGCTCTCTGGTGGACAAACTGTAATGAAAACACTGTTTTATAAATTACATCTACAGTACAGTATTTTAATGACTTTTCTAGGAGCTGAATGTATCTAAAACATATAATATTAACAATTTCATGATTTTTAGTTTCCTGTAGCTTTGATGAATCAAAACTTACATTATAGAATTTTGTTTGTAATCATATATTTTTTGTGTGTGTTTTTACTTACACTCTTTTATCATTGTACTCAATAAACTTTTGACAAATTGTTTCTTTCTGTGTCTGACTCTCTTTCTGAGCAGCAGTGGTGGAAAGTAACTCTGGACATTTATTCAGTGCAGTTTAAATGTGAATTGACTTGTGCCGACGGACCACGAGTCAGTGGGCCTTGAGTTTTGTTTTTTCACAAAAACAGTATAAATAACAGGCAGCATGGAGGAGAGAATTAATTTAATTTAATCTTTATTTAAACAGGCAGTCTCATTGAGATTAAGATCTCTTTTCCAAGAGAGACCTGAGAACAAGAAACATTCACAGAACAATCAGCAAAGCAGAAACAACACAACTACACAATAACAGGGAATTAATAAAGACAATTACAAGAATCATAAAAGACATTAAAATCTCCAAGGGGAATGTAAGACTAGTTTGAGGGTAGTTTGCAGTTCACTTAATTTAAAAGGTGCATAGTACCTGAAACCAGTTCTGCCAACATTAGTGCGACAGCTAAGCTACTCTGAGCTCACTGCACGCCAACTTATTTTTCTAATCCAGTGAGTTTTACAGTACTAACTGGCCACTAAAGTTTTGAGGGACAGCACTCGTTTTCCAAGTTGAGACGTATAGAGAACGACCTGAGGACTAACCAAGACGAAGTCCAGGTCTGTCATACGTTAAATGAATCAGCCTTGGACTTTAATAAAGTAAGTAGAGTTTGTTTTTTGCTCAGAGAAAAGTGCTTTTGCATTGATCATAAAAGGCTTTGTGATCAATGTTGATCAATGAATATCAGGTCTTGTATAATGTTATTATGAGTGTGCTTGGCAGCTGCCAGTTAGTCATAATTCAAGTTGGTGCTGGGATCTTGCCATGAATGAACTCAAAATGGCGGCTGAGACCACATGCTCTTTTTTTCTGAGAACAAAAGGAGCCATTGAACTCAGTCTCCCAGACTCCTCCAGGTTTTCACACCTGTGTGAAACCCCACCTATGTGCCCAGCTTTCAGCTACCATTGGTCAAAGTGGCACATGACCCATGACCTCATCAGGTCATATAACCCCAGGGCCCCTATCCTCTCTTCTCTGGAACTCTCAGCTGAGAGTGTGGCCCAGCTGCCCACTCTCTCCCTCTGACCTCTTCTGTGATGGCTCTTTGACCTCCACCGTGTAGTCTGCTCGGAGCAGACACAACAGAGAGTAAACAAGTTTAGTTAGCGCCAGCATCTACGACACAAAGTCTGCTAGCTAACTTTACAAGCAACAGGAGCAGCGGAGCAAGTTAGCGCCGAGCTGCTAACTCTGCGCAACAAAGAAAGACTGGTTTCCTCCGGCCTGTTTTGGAACACTACACAGCAAAGACTGCACTGGACACCGGAACCACAACTCTTCCCAGCCTGGCTCATCAAACGGGACCGCCAGCTAACGGACCCCTTTTTCAAAAGACTGGTAACGTTGACTTCAACTGGGCATAGCATAGCGTAACATGGCTAAGCACATGACAGTGTCAATGTGCGTGTATTGATTTGGGCTTTATCTTTATTCATTGAGCTTTATTGTTTTGATGTCTTTTCATTGTTAGGTTATTGGGTAGCCACACCGCTAAGTTGATATTACTTATGCTTCATGCACGTGAAAAGAGCCACACAACTCGTGCTCGTGCTCAGAACAACACTTTGGACAACAGTGAGTTTGACCACGGGATCATTTATGTTTATTGTGAATATTCTCCTCTCCATCTGTCTCAGGTGAGTGGCCGTTTCATAATTGATGTGTCAAAAATATTCACTGTGTCTAGCAAGTCACACTTTGGCTGAATTAATCTGTCTTACTACAGCNTGTGATTTAACTGCAATAAACGGATCAAAAGGATGCTGAAATAACTCCATCATGATGCCGACTTGGAAAAAGTCTGAATTCCTGCTCTGTCTGGTCTGTCTGCACGACGACAAACAAACAACTTTTAAAATGCTTGTTTTCTGAATGAAGTTCAGATAGATCAGGGCTCTCCAGAACTGTCGACTGCACCTTTCAACACACATGCACATGTGGTCCCGGCGGCCATCTTTGATTCAGCCAATTTTGTAGTTTTCCTTCGTCTCAGCACAAGTTCCTCCATTTTGCATTCTCACACACACACACACACACACACACCCATATACACATCTGTATATAGTACTTTTAGTGAGATTACATCTTGTGTGTTTTTAGTCTTTTTATCTTTTTAGTAAATGCTGCTGAATATACATCCTGGTCTATTTAATGTTGCACAAGAGTGAATGCTGCCAATGTCTATTTAGAACTCCAAAATCCTTCAACTTTAACTACTGATATTGTAATTTTGGTTGTAGTTATTAAGTTAATTATTAATCAGAGTTCCAAATTGATATTTTTTTAAAATCTTTTTTCCCTTTTCAAAGGGTGATGCCCCAAGGTGGACTTAATGTAAATTAAGTCCTATTGTTTAATATAATTATTAATTAGTTTTGATAATTATTAATTATTTCTGATAGCCCATACATATTTTGGTAGCCATTTATTCCCTACAGTGGTACAGTGCAGTTCTGGCTTTGGATGGAAAAACTGCATTTTTTTTATAGCATGACAGTGTTTTTGTTGTTGGGTCTGATTTTCTGCTTCCCTGAGTGATACACTGGCTAATTCAGTCTTGCACTGATGCATACTGTACGGGTACTTATGAGGCAAATTTAGTCTATGAAGACTGGAGAATCTGTAAGTGTGTTTCCTGCACCACGCTTGCACTATAATCAATGAATCTCTGAATGGTACGTAACGTTAACATTAGTTAGAAGGCTAATGTTAGCAGACGTTGGCATAAGTTGTGAAGCTCTGTAATTATGATGATGAGTCTCAATCAGCATATTTGAAAATGAGCAGACTTCACAGACTCCCACTCAGGTGCGGACTGGGGGAGGTGGAGCTGCGCACCTCTGATTAGAGGGCGTTAAACTCTTTTTGTCATTTCATGACATAGAGAAGTCTCAGTCAGTCGACTGTATCTCAGCATTGGCCAGGCCAGGGCTGATTTAAAACAGGAAATGGCATGTTGAGCAGTTTTTAAACCCATAAAATGCCTTTTTTTATATATATTTGGAAAGAAATGTCAATATTGCCACCAGCATTGATGGGCTGCAGGTACTGAGAATCTGGGGTGTTTTGAATGCAGTGTGCTTCTTTGCTTCATGGTATGAATAGTTAGCCCAAGGAGTCAAATCAGTGACAGTTGTTGCATCAGTAAAATATTGTGAATCTTGCATAATGCAACAGGTGCAGCACCCCTTCACAAAATTCATCAATTTATGTCTGGATCTTGTCCAACGATGTTGTTCAAATGAAATGGATATTCTTTTTTATTAATAATGAACACTATTGACCCTTAAAAAATTATACAGTTTATTGCTGTGACATTCCTCTGTTACTATCTGTTTCTGTAAAGAAAAACTGTTTTTGAAAGGGAACATTCTACTACTTTATTCTTCTGTCGTGAGTTCTTGTGAAACAGACTTAATTTTTGGGACTCAGCACCTCAGAAAAGATGTGCGTGTGTTTCATACACTGATTTCTCTGTTACCTCTGTGCCATGTTCGTGTGTTGCCATAGCAACCTATACCACGTAACTGGTTTTCATGGTCCTCTTGATTTTTATTTTCATCTAATTATCAGCCTATATCATCCTGGTGTCTGGACTTCTGTTAGAAAAGTAAGAAACTCATTTTTAACTGTTTTTTTTAAATCTTTTTAGCACATTGCAGGTGTTCCCACATATGGATATGGAAGAAACATGATTTTAAATCAAGTTTTATATGTTTCACCTTTGCAGGTTCAGTTCCAGTTTATTCTTCGACTCAGTAGAGACAATAATTCTCTTCAGTTCCTGCATTCATTTGAAAGTTACTTACAGATGATAAATGAATTTAACATCAAACTTTAAGACCACAGTGCTACAACCTGTCACCATATTTAACTGTTACATTGCATTTGTGACCATGGGAAAACAGTTTTAACAAGAACAAAGAAAGAGAAGGAAATAAATTCCCTCAGAAACCGAAAGCTCGCTGTCACTCAGGCATGGTCCACTAATGAGAACTCATGCATGATGGCCAAACAAACAAAATAGTTATTACGTGCAGGTTCAGATGCCTGATGATTGAGACTGTGCAGCTCATCCAGTCGATTTCTTGCCAAACAGGAAAGGCATGTTGACTTGTCGATGCATGTTCATGTAACAAGTATCAGCTTCATCAGATGCAAACTGGCACCAAAGATGAAGGACTACTTGACGAATTTCCCCTCTTCAAAATTCAAAATTTACGCCACGGTCATTGTGATCTTTATGTACAATGTTTTGCTAAAGGGAACCGGGGCATGCACTTGCAAACAGCAAACCACTGAGTGCAATCTATACATGGCTCTGCCATTTTTTATCATATTTGTCTTGATACTTTGGATGGACAGGACATTTCAGAGAGTCTGTAGATATACATGTACCTGTCCATGTCTGTGTTCTAAATCTGAATGCAGAGACACGTGTAAACAGTGTTGCTGTGGCAGATTTTGGGGGGTTTTATTCCGTCACATGATCAAGGCAGCTTTAGTTGGTCTGCTGTGGGTTGCCTCTGTGTACATCGATGGAGACTGGTATGTCTGCTGTCAGAATGATCATTCTGAACAACAGGCAGAGCTAGCCTGCAAAGACAAGACGAACATCACAGCTGAGGAACGAGCAATCATCGCTGAATTGAAAAACAAGTCAAGGGTGAGTTGTTGTTTTTTTTGTTTTTTTTTTCTTGCTTTCTACACATCATGTCAGCCTGTATTAACCCTTTGGTTATAATTATAATTCACTGTGGTCTTATTCTAACTGATCAGTCTGTGTATCACCATTAAATGACTGTAAGAACACAGTAATGCTGATAATATAACCATCTTATTTTTTCCAGGTTATTGGCTTCTCTATGCTCCTTGGTATCATTGTTGTGGCTGCCATGATGTCATTGTTTGGATGGAGGAAATGCTGTGGATGAAAATTAAGTTGTTGTGACAGAAGAATTCTGTATGAGAAACTGATTTTGGAAGAGGAGGAAAATGTACTAAAAGAGATCCTGAGAACAGCAACAAAAGAAAAGTTGACTAAAGAGATCAAGGACAAAATACGTGGTGGACAGTGGGAAGACTGTTTTGACGTTGCTACAGAACTGATTGATAAAGAAACTCCACCTAAATGTCTGGAAACAGCAGTAAACCAGGTAAAGAACCAACACCTGCTGGCTCCATGTTGAGCTTCATGTGTTTTTGTCATTTTAATATGGATTTTTAGCAGCTTTATCGCTCCACCACTTTGGTCCAGACTGAAATATCTCAAATATTTGATTGTCATGAAATTTTAAACAGACATTCATGTTTTGTTTTTATTCAGTTGTATTGAACATTTCGACAACTACTGAATTTGGTTCAGATATTTTTGTTCCCAAGAGGGTGAATTTTAAAAACTTTGATCCTCTGACTTTTCATCTAGCGCCATCATCAGGTCAACATGTTAATGTGTCCAATACTTTGGTTAATGACCAAATACCTGCAGAATTCCTGACATTCCCATCAGCCTCAGCTGTACTTTGTTTAATGGTAGTTAGCTAATGTTAGCATGAACTGAAGAGCTGTGGTTACTTCAGTTTGTGTCTCTGTCATCACCACTGATGAATCAGACTAATGTTCTGTGTAGATAAAGTCGTAGTTAGCGAGCTCTCCACAGTGTCTGCCACACTAATGGAGGTACTGTTGTTGTGTGGTGTGTTTTAATGAACTGACTGATTTCCCACCTTGGTGAGCAATGAA
>NTHP01000559.1:296037-323289 GCA_003416845.1 Oplegnathus fasciatus | reverse complement strand
TGAAGTAGTTTGAACCACTTTTTCTAAGTAGCTTTAGTTAACCAAACTAGATTTCTCCCTAGGGCAGCTTTCCTGTAGTTCAACTACTTCCAGTGTGAAGTAATTGGTAGCTTGCAAAGCTATGCTTTTAAAGTAGCTTCCCCAACACTGACTGTTTCTCTCGTAATCATTGTTTTTACATTTGAAAATGTTTGCATTGTTCAAATCGCAATTTGTCAAAACTAAATAGAGGTGACCGAAAACGCACCTACTGATGCCTTCACTATTCTCCATCAGTCACATGACCTCTACATTGCAGGTCGTGGCGGGTTCGTCGAGAGTTTCCTGTGTGTCACAGGGGCTAAAATATATTTTTAACCATCTTATAGTTAAGTTGAAGCAGTTTGGGAGACAGTCTGGAATATATGTTACTTTGCTAACAAACGCCGGGCCTCTTAACAACTTGTCATCCCTTTCACACCAGAATCCCTTTGGGAGACCCTGCTCTAGACTGACGGGCACCATTTTCTGATGCATCTGGGAATACCACTGAACCAAACACAACAAAACACTGAACTGTTTAACTTTTAGCACAGCATGACTACAGTACTTTAGATGTACTCAGCACAATTCTGGAAGGTTTACATGCTTCTTTCTATCTATTAGAAAAACAAAAACAGTCAAGTATTGCTTGTTTTTTCCTCTGTTGTGAAAATCCAAATTAGCTGGTTTTATTTTGTGTTACTTCACAACATGGGTTGATCGTATTTGTTAGCTACACTACGACTGAGTCTACTACACAGAGCATTTGCTGCTGCAAAAAGGAGAAAAAGAGCACCAGACATCCAGTGCCAGGTTCTAAAAGATGCAGCCTCCACCCTCCTCCTCCTCGCCCTCTCTCTCTCTCTCACTCTCTATCATGCTCTCTCTCCCTTGCTTGGCTGCTTTGCTACCAGACAGTACAGTGGCCAAGAGCAGTTGAGTGACAGGCTGACGGGCCAAATCGTCGGGCCGATTGCGTCCCCAAGCGGAGACGCCAGCCCCCCTCTGTACTTCTCCCTTCCTTCCTGCCCTCTGGGCCGGGTCCAGAGCCCACATCCTGGGAACATGGGGCCGGACGGCTGCAGCCGACAGCTCTTTGGGAATGACACAATGAGAGAGTTCATAGGAAAAGCCGTGTCCGCGTGTGGCAGGGGAGGCGATGATGCTGCCCATGTCGTTTTGGCAACGCGCATGGCCCGATGTGCCGGCGTCAATCATGCCAGAAGTCAAAGTTACGCTCCATTAATCTTGCTCAGCATCACAATCTTTTTCCCAATGATTTCTGACAGCACAAAAAACTCTTTGTTCCATTTTGTTATTGTTCATTTGGTGTCCATATGAGGGTCTCTGGTCCTACGTATGGGAGAAGTCTTTCTAATAGCAAGAACACAGCAGAAAATATGACAACATGTTATAGCTGCAGTGGTGGACGGTAACACCACAGTGAGAGAGGAAATAGTGTAGAGTGTAGGAGCCTGTTTGTACAAATATAACAGTTCCTTAATTTCAATACACCAGAGAATCTGCACATGGCATGAACTCCTAAACGTTTTCTTGATCTCATTCTTTCTCCTGGAAGCTATCACACTGTGGTGGCCCGGCTGTGTTTGAGCGCTAGTGGTGAATACTCCTTCATGCGAACGCACAGTTTGCCCCTCAGCCAGGGGTTTTGGAGCTCCAGGGGACAGAAATCATCCTGAAGCCACTTTTCTCTATTGTCCACAACCAGCACGAGGCCGAAGTGCTTCAACTGTTCAGGACTGTAGTACACACACTGCTCCTGTTCACCACTGCCTCCGCTGCTACCGAGCATGCGCCGAGACACGAAGTTCATCTCCTGCACCACCAGCTGCACCATCTCCTGCGCTGACGTTCCTGGAGTCACACAAAGCTGAAACGCAGGAGGAGAAGATGTCATTCGGCTTTTGCCAGCACATCACAAATAAAACAACAGTTTAAGGGTGAATTATTTCAACATGTGAAAACATATCAATACCTTAACACTGGTCTCCTTTGGCAGACCTGTGCGGTACTGTGGGTACACTCTGAGTGTGGCATGACAGCCTTTCCTGAGGGCGGCAGGTGATGGTGAGGAGAGTCTCTGTGTGCCGCTGTCCTCTGATAACGTACGCGCTGGTGGAAGTTGTGGTAGGCAGCGTTCAGCCGAGCAGCAGCGCTCCACGGACGAAGGCCTGTGCCACCTTCGCTGTGGTGAGGTGGAGGGCGAGGGGCAAGTAGTGTGGTAGCAGTAAGGCTGGTGGTGGGCTGAGGTGGTGGAAGGGAACTCCAGGCTGCTGGTTCTCACACAGAAGGCCTGTCTCTTCTCTGTGATGTGCAACAGCTCAATCTGCCTGCTGGGCAGGATGAAATCACTGTCAAACAGCTCCGGGGGCCCCCTTCGCCTTTCCCCTCCGCACCGACCTCCTCCCCCTCCGCCACACCGCTCACCTTCCCTCCCGTGCTGCGGCTCTGATGCCTGGAGGACATCTGGTGTGGAATCCCTTAGCGCTCCCCCTCCGCGTCCACCGCCGAGACACATCCCTCCTCCTGAGCTGCTCCCGTCACTGCGCAGGAAACCACGGGGCTCCAGCGGCACAGAGGATGAGAGGGGTGAGGGGGGCAACAGGTCCAGCTCACGGGGACTCTGGGCACGGCTGGAGTCATAGTCACTGTCGGTGGTGAGGAAGACCTCAGAAGAACCCTCCTCATCCGACAGTCCAGCAAAATCTGCAGAATGTGAGAGTCTTGCATGTTAATATAATTTTTATAAGTTGCATATGAAATGCTGTATTTATAACAGCATCATATAACCGTTGTAAGAGTTGATTCTGACCTGAGTGCTTGCGGCAGGGTTCGGGTGAAGGCATGGGGGAGGGCATGAAGTCTGGCTGAGAGGAGGTGGAGGGAGGCTTGTCGGGCAACACTTCCTTGGAGAAGTCAATTATCCAGCTTATGGAGATGCCTCCCGTTGGCTGCTTGTAGCGGGCGTACTGCAAGGCGTCCATGATCCACCTTGCATCACGCCACACCTCCTCCATTTGCTGTTGCACAATCATCAACATCATAATAGTTAATCTCAGTAACAATCAAATGTATTATTGGATTCATTTAAATCCATCTGACAAATACTAGTTTTACATACATAACACAAACACCTGGATGTTGCAGCAGTGTGTGTGTAAAAACACATACAGTATGTTCCAGCTGTATTGCCCTCTGTTTGTCCTTACAGGCTGACTGAATGCTTACTTGTATGTGTTCCTGGACCTGCTGGTGTTTCTTCTTAGCAGCAAGGAGCTCGGCCTCAGAGAAGGCCTCCCTTAGTGCCTGCTGGGACATGAGGGACTCCAGCTCTAGCAAAGCCGATACTCTGCAGTACTGGCCAATGAAACTGGGGCAATAGGCATTAAAGTGGACTGTGGGAAAAAGAAAAAAGACATGTAAAACGCTGTGCCAGTAAATACAGAAAAATATGGATTTGGAAACAGCAGTTGGTGTCAAATATTGGTTTTATATAATGTAGAACGTGTGTGATTATGGACCCGTTTCTGCCTAAAATTTGATATACTGACCCAGTTCAAAGATCTGCAGGGGCAGGGTGAGGAAGCCAGAGCGGGGGGAGTATGGGTTATTCTGACCAGGAGCTGTGCACACTTCATCTGAAGGCGGCAGGAGGAGCAGGAAGGACACTTTCTCCCCAAACTCCAACACTTCTTGGTTGTAGATACGGAAGTCCTGCACCTATACACACAGAGACAGGTGATCTTAGTGGGCCTTTGGAACCACATGAACTTATGTAAGTTTAGTTTAAGTCTAACCTTAAAGCAGTGACAGAATACTGACATCATGTCCACTTAATCTTTCATTTTAATATTCAATGTTCATTTTGTGCAAGACTACCATGATCATTAGCCTCATTTTTACATTTTACATTTAAAATGTATTTATTTTTAAGGGCATTTGATAGATAGAAGTAAAGGGTGAGTCCCTGGTTGCACTCAAACCACAAAAAGTCACAGTTACAGGGTACGGATCATAGACAGCTAGGCCACCATGAAGTCAGTTTTTGCTCATCCAGAGGCTCCAACTCCAATAGTGGAATGAGAAGTAAGGAACATGGCAACTGCATGGTTTGCTGTAATTAGGGGTTATTGCATATCAGTAATACATTGTTGGGCTCTTTTGTGGGGCAGGTCAAGAGTAAAAGTATTTTAGTGCAAAAGCCATATTTGTTGTTTTTAAACCTTTTTTTAACATCCATCCCCCCTGTAGACAAAATATCTGAGGTTTCTGTTCTACAATCTGATGACAGTCTAATCTATCGATACGTACATTAAAATATATATTCATGCTCATATTCATGTAACTTTTCATAGTACACCGTAGCAGTCTGTAAAGTTCTTTATAGTGCTAGTAGGAACAGTGGGTGGTAAAAGGTTAAAGCCAAATGGACAAAGATTGCCATTGTGCTGGAATTCAAACCATATTCTTTTACAGGAATCATGTAGAATTAGTGGTCTGACCAGAGCTGGCTGATTATCCATTGGAATCATTTTCATTACTTTGAGCTCTTGCTTCTGCCTTCCTCTGGAACTTGGCTAGATATCTGAGTTTCTACTGGTTCCATATATCAGTCAAAATCAGTCATACAACACAAAATACACTTTTTTGGTAAAGAAATGGTTGCAAATCTCACTATAGGACTGTATGCTTATGGACAAAGTTACCCACAGTTTCAGACTGACTCTTGCCCAACGCTCACCTGATTGCCAGGGACATTGATGTGTGCCATCAGGTCCTTGATGGCGCTGCGCAGGTCCTGTAGGAGGCGATGTGGAGCACTCTGAACTTCATGGTCCATCTCCAACGACTCCTCCAGAGAGCTGAGGGCCTGCAGCCACTGCCACTCCTCCCTAAAACAACACACGTGTAGAACACACACCCACAGGAATGCTATAAAGGGTGCTTCAATTCACGTCACAGGTATCTTTCTCATTGTTTAATAATAATAATAATAATAATAATTTCAACCCACTGCACCTCACGGCCATCCCAAACCCATATACACTGACCCACATTACGTGGCATATGATCCCCACCTGGACACGTTGCTGTTGTCCCGAATTTTGGTGTGACAGAGGATGTTGGGGAGTTTCTGGGGCACCAGTGCTCTGATTTGCTCCACTGATGTACACAGCTTCAGGTAGCCCAGGTATAAGCCTGGAGACAACATCTTCCTGCTCCGCCTGTGATATGCCAGCTTCTCCTGGGAACAGCAGATGGACAGAGGCTAAGTAAGAGGACGGCATGGTAGTTCTGACTGGGGTTGACTGTGTGGTGATTCTAATTTTGTCTCTATAAGCATCTTCACATTCATTTAAATGATGCTGTTTTCATGTTTGGCTGTTGTTAGTCCTTGAGTGTTCCAACATGTTTAAAGTGGAAGTCAGCACTGCAGAATGGCCCATCAGCACATTTTTAAGTATTTCATCATACAATTTGTTCATAACTGGCCACAAAACAAATATTTCAGTGAAATGTGGTTTTGCCAAAGGGAGTCTCCACCATTGTTTTGGAACCACAAGGCCAAACCAACTTACACTGGAGACAAACAGCATTGCAACAATGGTATCAAGTTTACCGGGCTATATAGACAAAATCAACTCGTGGTTTAGTTCCAGATTGTGGTTGTTCTGAACAAAACAGCCACACAGAATTAGTTACAAAACACAAAACAACAACAATTAGCTAAGTTATCATCATGACGCCCACAACGCTGAAATTCAAATGTAACTTTCCAATTTCCATTGGCTGAATGAGCAGCTTTTAAAAGTAAAGTGACTTTGAGATGATTAACATTCATGTTGGGTTGGCATGGGTCCAAGATTTGACCTGAAATGGCATTTTAATTAATTTGATGGAAAGCCAGTTCAATATGTGTTCTCACAAAGAAGGTGACAAATGGAAGAGGAGAGTCATGATGATTAATGTTTGTCTAAATAAAGAGTGTCTGCACAAGCAGCTCATAATTGGAAGCACATTTCAATTTACGGGCCTATTGTTTCAGCCACGGAGCCTCGTGTTTACTGGTTTTCTGTGAATGAGAGTTTAAAAACATTACAGCGATACCAATAAATAAATGTTTTCCAGTGCTTTTGGGGGCATTTTGATGACAAAGTGCCTTACACTACACTGTTTCATCTTGCTAAATCTGCGGGTAACAAAAAAATGCAAAGAATGGGTCTGATAAAAACCACAACCACTGCTGACAAACTCTCCTACCATTCCCAACTGCTGTGGAAGCAGTCTGTCTCCAAAACAAAAGCAAAAATAACCAATTTTCCAAAACTAAACTAACTTCCAATCACTGCCCGTCTATTCCTGTAGGACTCACATGGAGTGTGATGAGAAGCATGTCCAAGGCAGTGGGCTCTTCAGGGGACGAGATGGACTTGCGTTGGAGCTGGAGTTTGCAAAGCTGCGTCCAGCGAACCCCATCCAGGTTGGGACAGGCATTCATGTCCTTCAGGAGCACCAGCAGGGCGTTACCATGCTTGTCTTTGATTGGCTCAAAATACACCTGACCGAGATCCTGAGTCCCCAGCATTCCCTGAGGAAAGACATCAGATAATAATTGTACAGATTTTTCAGACCATTAAGTTATGAGGTCATAGTTACCACAACCGCCGCAATTTCAATTACAAAACCCTGGTCCTAATAGTTTGTGATATTGAGGGCAAGTCTACTGAACATTGTACTACCTGTAGCTGGGAGACAGCCTGCAGCATCTTCAGGCGTGTCTGCAGAGTACAGGAACAGGACGACTGGGAAGGACTGAGGCACTGCTGCAGCCAGGGAATCTCTTCCCATAGATAGGATACCTGGCACATGGAAGCACACATACAACACGTTTTTCAAATGCATCTGGTAGCAAAACATATAGTATTACTAACCAATGAATAATTTGTTAAAATGTAGTAATGTGTCCATGTAAATCGCTAAACAAAAACCCATTATTAGCATAATGGTATTAAATAAATAATTCCTGTTAATTAGTCAAATAGCTTTGGACTTTTGGTAGTTTTTTCATGTTTTATCAGTTATATGATGATTGTACTGTATAATGGGTTTGCAGTGGGTCATCAATTGTCTGAGAAATATATCAAAGTTTATTGTACGTTTCTTTCTACCTATCTTTTTTTAATCTCTCTCTCCCTTTCTGTCTGTCTCTCTACCTTGGTAAACCAGAGGAAGTCCTGCATGAGGGAGCTGGAGTAGGAATCCTCAACCTCCACAATGGGAATCTGGTCCTCTGGAGTCACCAACACATTGTCATCTCTGTAGAATATGGATGTCAGATAGAGACCTCTGGAGAGCGACACAGAAAAAGTACATGTGTTACAGAAGAAACACTACAGCACTGAATGGGTAAATATCAACACGCCATGCTTTATTCACCAAACGCTTTTGGCTTTCTCGACTTGGTGTCAGAGGGCAAGACAGCCAAAAACTCTAGGTGAATAAAGCATGGTGCACTGGAGAGGAGTTGGGCAACATGTTTCAATTTTGATGGACTTGCATCGAAGCTCACACTGGTCTGCACCTCGCTGTGTGTCCGTTCTCAAAGTAGGAAATATTAAAATGACGACATATCATTAATAATGTGCTAATTGAACCCAAAAGCTAGTTTCTGCCATGTAAACCACCATAAAACACAGCCAGTAGTATATTTAATATTCAATAATGGATATAACGTGCTCTCCCCAAATTAATACTAATTGAAAATATATGTAAATTGACAATTAAACACTAAATTTGCTATACACATAGTAATTACAATTCCTTTCATATTACAAGTCTACAACATGCAGGTCAACTATTTTTACATCATATTTCATGGAGGAATGCTGAACAAAAAGTTCATCCACCTTTTCAAGCTTTTAACAAATTTGCTGGTGGGTTGGAAGAGGTGGCGCAGGCTTTTGGATACTGAGTGCTTCCTCCCTTGTGGTGGACCTTTGCACTGTTCTGTGTGGACAAGAAAGAGAAAAGACAAAGGGTTTTGTTAATTCCACAGCAGCAGAATAGCTGAATCAGATTACTTCTTTTGAATGAATATCCTGATGCTCTTGATGCTTAAAGTCAGGCCACTTGTGAGAAACTGTGGCACAACTCTGATTGGTTGTCTGATTTTCTTGCTAACACCAATGAATACCTCTGTCCTGACAAATTCTAAAAACATCTCTTCCAGTGACAGGCCGTTACCTAATTGACAACCAACCTGACATGTCCAACAACACGGTCGGAGTGGAATGTTTTTTGACATTTCATGCGCTCCAGTGGCGCGGCACCATTTGACAGTCATGCTGACTGCCAACAGCAGACTATGGGCCTTGAGGGAACCGCTAGCTCTCAGGTCCCAGAGGGACACTAACTGTGTGTATATGTATGTGTGTGTGTGTTTACCTGCATATACTATAGCTGCTGGAGCATGGCATGTCTTGAGCTACAGCCATGTGAGTGGAGCCAAGAAGCTGTAGTAATTTGTGTGTGTGTGTGTCTGTATGTGTCTTAACCCTTTGCCACTCACTGACAGGGAGGTCAGTTAAGTCTGTGGGGACATGTTTATTTTTAGTGGGCCTGGAGGGGGTTGGAGGCGAGAGAGGGAGGTGTGTGTATATATGTATGTGTGTGTGTTTGTGTGGGCGCCTGTTGGTGAGATAACGCACCTCCCAACTCATTAGAAACCCTGAGTCCCAAACCCTTCACAGATTCCCTCTCCTCCCCTCCGAGGTGATCTTACTCCAGCCCCAGGCCACTTAAAGTCAATAAATCCCCCCATTCAGGACCCGAAAAGAACTAATTTTCTCTTCAGGTGGACGAGTCGAGGTGGAGTAACAAGAAAAAACAGCGCCCCTCGACCCCTCTAACCTCCCCAAACTTCTCTTTACTCGTGAGTCTGTTCAGCTCCAGTCCTCCTGGCCTCAGTCCCTGTTTGACACTGAGTAAGACAGACAAGTAGGGCCGACTGCTGGGGTGCCTGTGTTAGTCAAGGCCTCTTTCACAGTTTAATTAATAGTGTTTGGACAAGAGGGAGAATGTGGCGTGGGGGTGCGTACATGTACATGTGGGAGAGAGTCAGAGTTGAAAGAGGGAGCATGTACTTGAATATTTGTGTCTGTTCATGTACATGTGTATCTATGCGTGTGCCTGTCTATCTTTATGTGTGTATATGTATGGACAGTAGACAGGCCGACTGGCGGGCTGTGGGGGGTGGAGGGGGGTGGCAGCAGTAGTCAGTGTTAATTTATGCCCTCTCCCGACTCCAGCCCAGGACTCGTCTCTTACAGGAATAACAAACATGACCCCGGGACACGCCACCTTGGCTACCGTGCCTGAACTCTCAAGCTCAATCAGTCGCCGTCTGAAGAACCAAGAGCCACTCAATACTGACTATTATATTGCGTCTCGCCCTATTGCAAATATGGTCTGGCCACAGTGGACAATAGTAAGTGGGTGAGTGTGTTTGGGCGTGTGGGTGTGCGAGAAAAAGAGAGACAACTTGCTCAATGCTAAATGCAGTTTGCCGTCATGTAAAAGAGTCAGTGTGGACAGGTTTTGACACTTATGGGACCAGCTTACAGCCAGCAGTGTTTGGGGATATAAACAGACTGAGTGTGAGAGAAGTTGATCTGCATTTTGTCACAGAGAGAGAGGTATTCAGCAGAGGAAGGGCTGAGTCATGGAAAGACGCATAAGGGGGTGGGGGGATGTTGAGACAGAGGGGAGGGTATTATTTTTGAGGTGGCATGCCGTCTTAGGGTGTATGGCCCCCCAAAGTACTTGTCGTGCTTGAGATTGTAAAGTGTCTGTCAAGGTGAGATGAAACACAGCAATTGGGGAGACGTGTTACACCTGCGAGTTGAACCGTCCATTGCTCATGGCCGTGTTTGTTTACACCCAGAATATTTCTGAAACATGAACTAGACGGTGGCTAAAAATTCAAATGTGTTTGTTTAAAATGTGACGGGCGAAGTGAAAACGATAGAAGCTCAGGTTAATGTCAGAAGCTCATACCACAGCTCAGGGTGCATTTCACTTCAACTTCTGCACTTCAACTGATAGCTGTACTAAAAACTGATCTTAAGGTTAGGGTCAAGCATATTTGTGCTCATATAGTTTCATGTTATTCTACCTAAGAATTTGCTCCATGTAATTCCATAGTTAAACCCGATGGCAGTTTAAAACATCTAGTATGATATAACATGCGCTCATATGTAGTTCAATGGGTGCAACATGTCACTATCACTACCAGGTTTGAGGGTTTGGGTTTCACCAGGGGTCAACCATGCAAACCGTTAAAGCTCTCATATTACTGTTCAGTCTTTTAGGCGAACACGCCCACTGAATCGATCAAAAAGTTGTTGATACCATGGCAGACACAGTGGCGGTGAGCTTCTTTTATCTGTCCAAGTAGCTGGTCTAGTGCCTCCTTCTGGCCTCTCTGACGTGGAGCGCGGCCATCGATATCCCTCCAACCTGCAAACAGAGGTAAGAAAGACAATATTAAGCAAGTGACCTTGTCATGTTCTGTATTTATTAAGAGTCATAGTGCTGATTTAGGATCTCTAGACCGGTATCTTAAGCTATACTGTACGTTGATGATGGAGAAACAAAGATGATGAAATGAAGGTGCTCCATGTCTGAAAACTTATTAAATATTTTGCTGTTATGCCCTAGTTGCAAGACTTCTTTTTCTATGAATAAAGAAACATCAGCCAACGTTGACTACTGTCAGTCGCTTCCTTGTTTTTTCGTGTGCAAGCCTTGTAAGAGTTTTATTACGTACAGGCTGCTACTGGGGCAGCATGCAGATTGTGCTCACAGTGGAAAGTTTGAATACATCAACATTATTTGGTTTGTTTGAAATTGGTGAACCTGGATCTATGGACTATGGAGTAATAACTTTGGTTAGATGAAAATAAACTGGACTTCGTGTTTGAATTTTTATGGAAAACTTGTTCGCTTGAAGCATGCCTCAGAATCACACTACTCAGCAGCAGGTTCCCAGAAACTTAGTTATGAAATGCTCATTATCAGATTTATACTGTACATTTTCTTTCTTGTAGTGATTTTAATTGTAGTAAAAAATTACCATCATCTTGATTAAACTTGGCTGATGTGACACTTTCACTACTGTGTGACCATACTGTGCTGACACGTGCATCAGTGGGACTCTAGGTGAGGTTTGGGGGTTGGGAGGGGGTTAATCAAATTCTGCTTGGGACCCCAAAAATCCTTGGGCTGGCCCTGTTCCTGAGGCTTCCAATAGTCGGAGTGTGAGGTGTATGAGACAGCCTGCTTCTCAAACAGGTCTAGTGTGTGTAGTATAGGAAACAGCACCCACCCCAGTGTGAGAAAGCTGTGGTTGGCTGACAGACAGAGCTACTGAGCACCACTGCTACAGGCTGCCCTGCACATATTTGGGCTCAGAACAGTCAGTATGTACACACACATGCACACACATGTACACCGACCAGTAACAGAGAGTGAGGAAAGTAACACACCACACATCCCGCTATGCCTCCAAAAGCAAAAGACTCTTAATGTGCATTTATTCTAATCCAAACTCTTTCTCTGACTGTTTCTATTCCTCTTAGTGTCTCTTTGTCTTTGTGTTTTTCGTCCTGTGTTTTGTGTTCCTCTTTCCCAATCAGATAATCACACTTACCAACACTCCATCATAAAATCATTGAAAACCTACTTACTGTACACTATATTACAAACACACACACAAACACACACTTTCCCTTCCCTCCTCATAGATGACCAGCTCTGCAGAAAACGATCCTTCAGCACCTTCTGCCTACTGTTAGTAAGCCAGCATCCTTGCTTGCTCACTGGAGGATGTGTCAGCGATAACCCGCCCCCCTACCACCATCAACCACCACCCACCCCTCCATCACCCCCACCCCAACTCCCTCTCCCGGAGCCCCCCGGAGGGCGCGTGGGGCTGAAACACGGTGAGCTCTATTCCCGGAAAGGTGCCTGTCCCGACAGGACAAGCGGGCCCTTTAATGGGCGTCCACGGCCCGGTATAAGGCCCCCACTGTTGGGGCCGCGCCGCGTGCTACAGCACAGACATGCAAATATTTCCAGTGGTAGGCCCAAATGGAAAACACAAACACGCAACATCGAAATTAGCTCTGAGGGAGGGAGGGAGGGAGGTGGACAGTAGAAAAAAAGAGAGGNTGCCAACATGCACACAATCACAGTACCTATGTTCCCTCTCTTACAGTAGGTGTGTACCAACTCTACTGACTTTACATCTCATAAATCAATACACTGAATTAATTACTTCACATAAATGAATTCACTTACTTACAAAGCAACAAATGTAATCTTATATTATTTGGCCAAACATAAAAACTATACAAAATATAGCGTTTTAAAGTCCTCAATGTGTCCTTTGTAACTTATTAGAAAACCTCAAATAGATAGAAAGAGGGTCAGAGCTGCTGTGGTGAGTCAACACCTCAGCTGTTGTTGCACATGACTTCACGGTTAACTTCTTGGCTGAACCCGGGCAGCTTCTTCTGCCAGCCAGCCCCAAACACCATCCTGAGGCTATGGTTACACACACTGACGTCCGCAGAGGGGGTCCCAAAACCCACCCAGCCTGCTGGCCGAGGAGGGTCCAGCTGTCACCCCCCTAATGATGTCAAAGCAACGTCAGAATGACGTTGGAATAACCAAATCGATTGAGTGGATGTGGAATTACGCAAAGTCCAAGTCCCTTTTATGTGTGGGAAAGCTATGAGACATTGTGTCATTCATGCAGGACACACACAACACACATACGCACATCTTGCAGCTAAGTCCTGTGTGAAAACTATTTTGCCGTGGTGTTAATTTAGTGAGGCCAGCCAAAACCCTTCAGGGGTCTTGCTTGGAACTGTTGTTAACTGTAAGTTTTATGTTTTTCTTTATGTAAAATTTAGGCACACACATGAACATACACATATACATACACATGATGGAGACTTACTGGAAGGTACAGCGCAGGCAGGGGTGGAAACTAGCGGAGGCCCCCAGCCCTTCATGTTGTAGGCTGACACCTGGACATAGTAATAGGTCCCCTGTAAGGACAGGACACATGACAGTTAAGGCAAAATTTCAGCTACAACCTAAAGAACGGTGTCAGTAAATTTTCATAGGCATAAAACCATATACATATGTATGTGAGTGGTTCAGTGCATCTGTTTGTCTCTTGCTAGGTCCTTGTCTGTGTTCATTTCAGTGTGTGTGTGTGTGTGTGTGTGTGTGTGTGTGTGTGTGTGTGTGTGTGTGTATGGAGGGTGAAGGGTCCATCTAGAAGCTCTGTCTGTCTCTGTGCCCAGTGTGCAGACAGCAGGCCTCTGTCTCTCCTTTCTCAGCCAGATCAATCAAACCAGCCGCCGACACTTCCTGACCTCGCCTTGACCCCTGTCATGTGACAGGAGTGAGCTTTGGCTGGCAGCAGGGGTCTTAAAGGGGGGAAGGTTTCTCTCACACAATAACAAACAACCAGTGGAGCGTCCATTTGTCTACATGCCCGCTTAAAAATGCCAAACATAAATCAGATGGCAGGCTACCAAGCTGCTCTTTTCATCATTTTGGAGGCTGTTTTGCAACTGTTGCTTATGAATGGTCAAGAGCCAAGACTTTCAACAAATAACAAATAAACTGTGTTTTCCAATTGTGTTTTTAGCAGGCTCATAAGTCTTTCACCCCCATCATTTGGGATTGATAGTGACTACAACTTGTGTGTGGAGTTTGATGTATGCGATAAAGAAGAGTCACTTGGGAAATGCCTTCAAATGTCACCTAAGCAAACGCCTCAAGCTCGCATGTAAATAATATCAGGGGCCTTCATGTGGGAGAATAGCTTCGAAATTTTTTATCGGTCAGCACCAACAGCTGGAGAAGCTTGAGCTTAGTGCTTCTTTGTGTTGCTTTGTCACCCATAAAGTACCAGATAATGCATGATTGTATCCTTTGTATCTGGTAGTTCTTAAAAGCTAAGGTGGGAACAGAGGAGATGCTTCACTAGGTTTATGTGAAAATGGTGTGATGTGCAGGAGAGGATGAATACACATGGATAGATGTTCTATCCAGGAAACCCTCAAAATAAGTGTAAAATTTATTGTCAGTGGAGCAGAGCCCTTTGACAGCATCGCATATAAAAGATTTAACTCTGTTATTTTGGATTCTGGATAGGATCCTTCCCGATTCCTACTGATTGAATGATCATACTGAAAAACTGATTCAACAGTTCAGGCCGTAAATAATATGGTGGAGACAAGAGATTCTGGCAGAACTTACAGAAGGGAGTCCAGCGATGTTGCACTGTAGCAGAGTGGTGTCCTCCACCACCATCTCACCCAGCAAAGGACTGAATGAAGGAGCACTGCTCCAGCTCACTGCAAATACACACAAACACATACGCAACCACAAAAAAACATTTTTTTTTACACCTTATACACCTTAAGAACAGAAATGTAAATTAGTATTGAACAATTTAAAAATGCTTGTGACCTACTTAACACTTTAAAAGATTTGACATCTGGTTTAGCACCAGAGCTTTACATATTGTGATACTGAGTAGTTGCTTCTAAATGAAGCACTGGGATGTGCACGGTGGCTGACCTTTGTACTTGGTAACCACAGCAGAGTTGACACAGAGAGGTTCCTGGAAGTCCACCCTTAGACCTGTGCTGCTGCTGACAGACAGGCGAACTACACTGGGAGCATCTGGAGGGTCTGGGTACGCAAATAGACAGAGAGATGGCAAGTAAATAAGTAGAAAGACAGACAGGTAAGATCCTACACTGCATATTATAATCACTGTAATGGAGCGGGCACATACAATTGGCAGCTTACTGTAATGATGGCATTTAGTCTTCCTGGTGTGTTGCACAATTCATCACTCAGTTTCAAAAGTGGGAAAAGTTTAGTAAGTGTCAAGTAGTGGATGAAAACAATGCTGCATCTGTAATCTACCATCTTCACAAATTAACATCAACTCAGTCAACACTGAGAAGAAGCAAGGGTGTCATTGACTGTGATTGTAAATGTAACAACATAAACGTGGTTTTGACATGTGGTGTATAATTTGCATCCATGTACACACAACTTACCCATCAAACTACATGAGTATGTGGAATTACAAAGAGGGGAACGATCTTTTTTGCAATTAAAGTGCAGATTGGTTTGGGTAGAAGGGAGGAGTGTGTCTGCTGAGTAGTGTGTGCGTGTGAGTGCTGCTGCTTTCGGGGGTGGCTGTCTACCCTGCCACTAAGCGTGTCATGAAATGCCTATAAAAAATTAAAGCAGGAATACAGGCGTGTTATGTTTGCACACACACAGACACACACAGAGTCGTGTGCTAGCCTTCCCAGTGTGGAAGCCATTAACTCAGCCCAGACAGAATGCCAGCAGAGAAAAAGGGTTCAAAAAATGAAAACCAAAGACGACTGCTGGACTCGAATGATGTGAGCGGCAAACTTCCCTCAACTGTTCAGTACATAAAAAAAAAAAAATCTCACAGCCATCAAAGTCATCTTGAAGCCTTACTAGCGTGCTCGAAGCCCGTCTGCATGCGTCGGAAGAGCCGGAGCCTCCACTCCCAGGCCTTTAGCTGCCTCTCCCGGTCAGATCCCTCCCGCTCACCAGGACCCTCGCTCCGAACCTGGGCCTGAAGCTCCGACACCCGCTGCTCAGCCTCCTGCACCAAGGTGGCTAAATGCACCGCTCGGCCCTCCAGACTCACAACTAAGAAACACATGGGAGAGACAAACCGGGAGAGAAAAGTCAATGCATGCATACTGTATTAAAACAAGGGTTTCATTACTCTTGGCACATGTTTATGTGACAAGTGAAAACTACTTTGACATCCATAAATGCTTTTATATTCACACATAAAAAAGACAGTTGATAAATTTAGCAGTTTTTCCAACCAAGATTCAAATTCAAAATACTATGAACCGACGATAGTGAAAATTCTTAATTAAAAGAAAAAGTAGAACTATACCATTGTGGATGTTTTCAGGAACAAAATTATTTACCAGCTCAAGTAAATATTGTTTTGATTTTACTTTTATCAAGTGCCTCAACGATGCATGGATGCACGTGGCTATACAGATACTGCAAGAAACCCTCTGCCTGCATTGTTGCAAATTGCTTTTGCAGGCCACTCTTTTTAATGTCTTTGTTTGCCAAAATGCTGTGGCAGATTCCTCAATAAACTTCATTTAACTAAGCAGTCCCTCTTTAGGGATGACATCACCTAGAAAATGACACAGAAAATGTGGCAATGAAAGCGAGAGAGGCAAGGGAGGGAGGAGTATTCTTCATATGCGGTTATAAGGGAACACAAAATGGTGGGAACATGCATAGGCATCATTTTAAACTGCCATTGTAAAACTATTTTTCTGCAAAACTTGTGGAAAAATTTGTATAACTGATCTATTTATATCGTATACCACAGCCTCACACAGCCTCCATCAGAGGAATGTTTTTCTGAAAGGGGGTAGGGTGTTACTAAAACAATGAACATTGATGTTTACTTAAACAAAAAACACATCACTATAGTAGATGAGATGTAACACCCAATGAAAATATTCAAATCATGGCCGTGCGGTTGGTGATAGTGGCTGGTGGTGGCATAACACAAAGATCAAAGATTCAAATCCAATTGCACTTGCAGTTGTGAACGTGCACAGATCACTCTAAATAAAAGTATAGAGCAGGTAATGTAAAGCTGTTAAGGTCACAAAGGACAGTAGCATACTGTACTTCTTCTTTGGTGGCTGGTCATTCTTGGAGTGTTTGGGACTGGTGTGTGTCTGTGTTTAGTCTGTGTGGTCTGTGTTTGTTCATTGTAGATTCCACTGTTGAGCGTTAGATTCCACTGTTGACAGTAAGTTTAAAGCTCCGTGTCAAAATGTCCATCTGGGTGTTTAATTCTGCGGCTCTCTCCGTGTCTCCTCAGTGGCTGTGAGCTTCTCTTTGAATCTGAGTGTCTCTTCTGGGTGTCAGTTTTGTTGTTCTCTTCAGCCACTTGTGTGAAGACTTAAAGGCCGTTTGTCACTTTTAAAACAGATAATGCGAAGGTCAGGGTTGACTTTTAAGGTTAGGGTTAGGGCTTAAGTTAGGATTATTACTGAGGATCCTTGACTTGGATTCTTGGACGGATGGAAATAACAGTTGAAGGTCCATTTTGATTTACATTTCCAGCCCTTCCAGGCCTAGAAACTGGTCCAGATGCTGTCACCAGTGTGTACGTGTGTCTTGATTTGTCCTTATTTCACATCAAGGCTGCGATCCTCTACAGCACATTAAAGTTGCTTTGTCCTATGAAGAGCCACCGAGGGATTTATAATGTGAATATGAAGTTGCTTATGAGAATGTGTTTGATTGTCTTTGTCTGCCCTTTGTCTGTCTCTCTGGTAACCACACAAAATGAAGTCAAGCATGGCAATATCTATAAGCATCGGAATCAATCCCTTTCAAAGCTCAAGGAAAAGTCTGCAGCGGCTTTGATGTAAATTCTCCTCAGATGGAGTTTGATTAGTACATGCTTATAAAAATAGAAGGCAAGCCTTTACTTTCCTTATGTGCTGTTGTTCTCTCCCTTTCTTTCTCTGTTTCAGTCTTTTGTACACAAACACACAACTCACACTCTCTCATGAGTTATTTGAGCTCTGGAGAGAGAGAGCACAATCAAAGAGCAAACTTCAGTAAACATCACTTTCCATTCAAGTGTTTTCAATTTAATGATACCTTTATAAGACGTCTGGCTCAGCTCTGGAGAAGTCTGTGTGCGTGTGTGTGTGTGTGCAGCACAAGTACAAACACAAACAGCCTAGGAGCCTTACTGGCGAGTTCTAATCATTAACAGAGGAGGGGAGCAGAGGCTCAGCAGATCACAGACAGTGAAAAGTGCTTACAAAGATGACTAATATTGCATCATTATTACCACCCCTTCATTGCCTTTAATATGTTTTCACTGCCAGCAGAAAACAGAAAAAGATGCGTGAGTTTGTCAACAGTGTGCGGGTGAATGCATTACTGGTAAGCATGATAAGACATTGTGTTATGAGTTATGTGTACGTCGTTGCTTTGGGCAACACCTGCGGTTGCTTCGGTGGCAGCTGATGTTGTCATGACAGCAGCTTTGGCTTCCACAACGACAGTTGTTGATTCCCATCAAGTGTTTATTGAAACCCAAACAAACCCTGTCTGGTATCAGTTCTGAGCTATGCTAAAAACTTATACTAGACAGGGTTCAGTAAGTGACATATGTAGTTTTGGCCGTCTTGCATAATTTGCTTGTAAAGGATACATGTTGTTGGCAGAAGTCAACTAACTTTGGGTTATTCTACATATCACACAAGATTTGATTGGCTAAAGGATCAAGCAAATGCTATGGTGGGATTTACCTGTAGGCAAGACAAGGTTCTATTAACAAATGTATAAGGAAAAGTACGATTAATTACAAGAGACTGAATATATGAGAGAAACATTGCTCTTATTAGTACAAAGACACTGTGGGGATCCCAGAAGAGATTTTGGACAATTTCTACAGAAAAAATAGAAGACTAGAGCAACTAGACTCAATTTTATGCAATGATTATCTTTGTCTGGACAATAGGCTTAATAGCAGCTTTTGGCAACTTTGCGTGACCTCTATTTAAATGAACACACTCCAGTATGTGGGTGTTGGTGCTACTGTATGCAATAAAATGAAGAAATGAACTAACTCCCATTGTAAATTTATAATTGCTAAACAGAGTATTCTTCACATCACGAGCACATTGGACAGCACCTACTGTACGTGTTGTGCAATGTGCTCCAGGAACTGTAGATTTAGATTTGTGTCATTAACATTCAAATGATCCCCTAAATCACCAAATCACATTCTCTCCCCCCTGCGACGGGGTAGGCACAACAGGTACATTGTGTTCCTCTACTCACAGTGGGGACTCTCCTTGGCACCAGCTCGCAGTAGCAGCTTGGCCATGGGCACGTTGTTGGTCATGATAGCGATATCGAGGGGCAGGAGGCCCTCACTGTTTGGGGTGTTGAGGTCCAGCTCCTCCAGACTGTACTGGGACAGAAGCAGCTGCACCAAGTCCAACTCCTGGTGCTCCACTGCCTCGAACAACGCTTCATTACTCTGGAACTGTGATACGAAGAAAGTTTACATGAAGTTGAGAAAAGTTGCGATACCTTGGGCATTTCACCTTGTATTAGTGAATGTTGAACACTGCACTCATGTTCAACTCGCTCTCCCTGCACACAACCATGTACACATACAGAATGTTTCTCCCTTGTTCTGTCTTGCTCTACAATAGTTAGAGGGGTGGGTGTATGATGTTACTACCTGAGATTATCTTACTATCTGAGTCTATATGTTTTCCCTGACTATTTTTAGACTACAATGTTCCTGGGCTTATTATTTTTTCCTTCTCTTTCTCTCTCTGACTTACTATGGTGGTTTTGCGCAGCCTCTCCTTGTCTCCTCCCCGTCCTGACACCACACTGTCCTCCAGGGAAGGAGGGTTGGTGCCCACACGGAACTTTCCAGACAAGTTGCGGTATAGGCGGCGAGCCGCGCTTGGCGAGGACAGGCTGGCCGACTTGCGGGCTGGGGCCGGCTGGTGGGCCTGGTCCCCCCTCATGGGCTGCGTCATCTTGGCAGTGTCAGCCCTGGAGGAGAGATGGGTGGGTAAAAGACAGGAGGGATACTGTAGGTGAGAAAAAGAGAGTAATACAACATTTGATTCAGTACATGGACCCTGTGAAGGTGATCACGTCTCAAATCCATTATAAAAGGCTACATCAGAGGAAGAGGAGGGGTCTGAAAAGCATTTAAAAAAGCCCATCCTCTCCTCTTTTCTTCTTTTTAGCTTGCCAGTTTATCTCCATAAAACAAACTGTGACTTGCCTAATTGAATTCAATTTGAATAATTAAAATTTGTGTTACTATAAGTCAAAAAGCATTTGTGGTGTAGAATGGTGGAGGGACAAAGAAAAGGAACCCTAAAGGAAAGAAAGCCAACTGCTTGGTTAACTGACACCTTTACCTATAACTTGTGGTTCAAATCAGTTTTGGTCTGGATCCATTCATGAAAGAAGTTGAAAAACACAATAAGACCTAAGAAAAGCAGTTTCTGGTTTAGAACAGGTTTAGATTCTAGATCTGAAAAAACAGAAATTCATGGGGCTGGATGTGGCAGTACTGGTTTAAACGGCAAGGCATCAGGCATCTTACATGACTCACATTGTACTCTATATCAGCACCACATATCAATTGTTGAAACACAATTAATGCGTAATGCTGATGTAACAGTATGTATGGCAGTGTCTCATGACCCCCCGTGACAGGCTGCATCTGTAGAAAGGTGAACGGCTGATCGACGACTTATTTAGCCTTTTTAGCTTTTGTAGGATTATCAATAAAAACACACAAACAAGAAAATACAAAACATGGTTATCGAAGGAATAATACATTTACATAGTTCAAAAATTGTTTTTTTAATCCTATTAACACCACAACCCCCAAAAATGATCTTCAACCCCCTGGGAGGGGGGTCCACACACCTGGCTGAGAATCACTGATCTATGGCATGGTGATAAATTACACTGATCTGCCAGATGGGCACCATGTTGGCATTATCAGTTCTCAGTCATGAGTCATCCAGCCCTGGAAATGCCAGCCTGGTAGCCGGTTTGCTAGTGCTGCTCTGTGACGTCATCTCTTTCTTCTGAGTTTCAAAAGATCGGCATCTCTTGTCACTGGTGTCTTGGCATCACTGGTATGACGACTACGCTGCCCCTCTCCATTCTGCCATGGGAACTATGCAGATGACATTGTGTTTCTAGGGTGAGTCTGGTACGTGGTGTTCACACACACTCAACTGCTGAAGGAAATGTCAGCAGGACTCTATAGGCGATGGTGACAGACTCCGTGACGGGTCCCATCAAACAGAGGCAGAGAGATAAATGAATTCCTCAAGGACGCACTTTCAAGAGCTTTCTCTCCTACAGTTTCTCTCTCCTCTCCTAACATCTTATGAACTTGTTTTTCTTCTTATCATCTTCTCCCCTCTCTGTTTTTCTGCTCCATTCCTTCCCCTTGTTCTTGGCCTTTCGGTCTTTCCCCTTATCTCCTTATTTGCTTCTCATTTCTCTCCCCCCTTTCCCTCTCTCCCTAACGCCTCTCTTCTTGCCTTGATTCAACTCAGAATCCCCATTTTACTGCAGTATGGCTGTAATGATTACTCACTCCATACTCCATACTCACTCTATTTTGATAAAAATGAATGAGATAAAGATGATTACCATATTTGATTTGACATTTGCCGACCTAATCATTAAAAGACTTTGCAGTAACCAAAAGGTCATAATTTGAATCCCTGCAGCAGTCAGCGTGTTTGTGTCTAGCCGTGTGTCCTGTTCAAGTCCTTGAGAAATGCTCGCTTATTATCAGTCACTCTGGAAAACATCATCAGTTAAATACCGCAAATGTAAATGTTGTTCTTAAAAAGCAATGGTTTGAACAGAGGCAGGGAGAGGTTGGGGAAAGTAAATAAAGGTTGAGTTACGTTGGGCCATCATGCCATATGCCAAGAAGTATCACACAGGCCAAGAACAGATTTGTCAAGGTGAGAACATCTGTAGGAAAAATGTTATTTATACTCCCGCTCCGCTATGGACGTGTGAGCCCACACGACCATGCATACACGTGCGCGCGCACACGCACACACGCACACACCCACACACCCAACACATGCAGTTTGTACAACAGCTGACAGCGGCCCACATAGTAGACTTTAAAGCAGCTCCAAGCCCCCGCAACAAGCCCTTTTTCACAGGGCTGATACACCTAAAATACCCCCGATCCCCGTCCCTTCCCGCTCTGTCCCATCCATCTCCACTCCATCCCGTAATAGAGGCCTTATTTTAGACATCCTCGTGTTCCCGGCTGGGCCTAACCTATTCCAGGGTTCCAGATAAAGCGCGGCAGGTATTTGGAATAATTTTTCCATGGGCCTGGCCCGGAAGATAAAACAAGAGATATATTTGTAATGCGTGTGCCGGTATCCCATTTCAAAGAGAAAGCCCATTGGAATCCAGCCCCAGGCTTATTGTTATTTGCCTGAGATGGAACAGACAACTTTTTTCTGTCGGCGGGACGGTGCCCCATCACTCTCTGACGACATTAGGGAGTATGTAACGTG
Organism: Oplegnathus fasciatus; assembly: GCA_003416845.1. Lineage (NCBI taxonomy): Eukaryota > Metazoa > Chordata > Actinopteri > Centrarchiformes > Oplegnathidae > Oplegnathus > Oplegnathus fasciatus. Next base: position 300,982 of record NTHP01000559.1, on the reverse strand, counting down.
GTGTGGGGTGTGTGTGTACTTTCAAAGAGATGCTGCATCCTACACGTGAGTTGGGATGTCATTCCCCAATGACATGCCCCCTAATCTAAAGAAAGATGAAAGACAAACATAACACAAAAAACAGAAAAAAGGCAATACAAAATCATACCACAACAAAGTTTCAAACAGAGTATATCAGAAAAAGATGATAACCATAAGCCTTCAACACCATATCCAATCAGTGGCCCTAGTGGCGTTGAAGGTGTGCAGCCCATCACCTGCAGCCCTTTATCTAACAGCTGCTATTTCTTCATTTATTTTTCAGGGACAGTGCACATTGATCAACATCACTGTAAGAGGCAAAATTTCAGCTGTTGTCCCTTGGTCAGATGTGAAATTAGCCATTAAAACAACAATAAAACACACAACATGCAAAATTAGAACAGGAGAAAGCAAAACGTAAAGCAGCTGAACAGGACAAAAAGGTTTGAGGAGAAGGCAGCATCAAAGTAGGACATGCACAATGCAGGCAAAACAATGTTACGGTAGACTCAGCGCAGGCAGGTAAAACATGACAACATACAGTATATATACAGTACTGTATACATAATGGAAGGCTGTTCCAAAACTGGGAAGCTGAACAACCATGGTTAGCACTAACCTCAGTGACAAATACATTGCATTTCCTGTGACTACTTCACAATAAAAGCCCCCATGTGTTTCGCTAGTTGAATGCCTTTAATGTGAACTAGCAGTAGTTTGCATTAGTAATACCGGTCTGATACAGCGTTAAGGAGTTAAATTACAAATGGATTACATGCATGCATCGTTCTCTGTCCCTCGTGTTTAGGTAGGCAATTTGAATCCAGAGAGGGAATGGCGGACTCTGCCACGAATACCAAATACTACTATATAGAGAGGTAATTATAGAATGAAAATACATTGAACGGCTATTGCTGAAAAAATGCTGACCATAAGTAGCATCAAAAATAGGGTCTGACTTAATGAAAAGTGACAAATGACAATTTTAGCCAAACATTTTGAAAGGCATATAAAAGAATCATAAAAAACAGTCAAACATTTAAATTGAATGAAAATTGACAACAGAAGTTGGTTTAGATGTAACAGGAGTGGCACATACCACATATGTCTACTATATCATCAACACCTTCACCATCTTGAAAGCATTGCTTTTAGACCAAGACTACCACTGCTACAATAATCTGAATAAATGACCAGAGATCAAAGCTCAAAGACATCACATACACACTGATATACACACGCACATACACACAAACACAGAGTCTATGTCACACAATTTCCTACACTTTTACCAGGTTTGGGAAACAGGAAGCAGTTGTTCTGGGAAACCAAAGTCTCTACCAAAAGCCAGACTCCATGTTTGGCCCCCGATCAATCCCACATCAAATACACCCGGCCTGCTACAGTGAGACTGCATCGGCCCGACAAACAATCAACACCCCCAAGCTGCAAACACACATACACACAGCATCCGCTTTATTAGTTATATCAGCCTGTTTACACAAACAGTTTAGTCCTCCAGACAGTGAGTCACATGTAAACAAAGACTACATATAAAATATGCAGACAGGGTCTAGACAATTTACTTAGTGTTTGACTAAAAGTCAACATGGAAAAGACCTGTGATTTAAGAAAATGTAAAAGAAAATTGTTGGTTCCAGCATTGCAGAATTTCTGAGATTTTTTGTGCAAGCTAAAAGGCAGCCACAAGTATGCACATAACAGCTCATAACAGTGGTGTGCAGAGGGAAATCTCAGAAACACTTCAAAGCAAATCTGCAAACTGACGGCGGAGTGGAAAATGTTGCTTAGTCTGACGACTCCCAGTTTATGTTGCAACATATAAATGACCAGAAAGAATGAATCCATCCAACCTGTTGTCAACAGTACAGGAGTAACCACACACACACACACACACACACACACACACACACACACACACACACACACACTCATGGAAACACACACATCTGACTCCACTGTCAATAAGATTAAATTCCCAAAATCAAATCTGAGCATCTTGGTGAGCTAGCAATGAAATCATCCACTGCTAATAGACACCTGTTCTGTTCTGGTGGTTGAGTTTTGTCAGTATCTGGATTGGATACATGTTTCTCTCTTTCTTGCCATCACCAGTTAAGTTTTTATTCAGACTAATTTTGTTCTCATTTATGTTGTCCCTCCCCGTTCTCTTTTTCTCTTTCTCTCTCTCACACACACAATTTGATTTTGTTTCTACCCCCTCTGCCTGTCATGTGGCGTTATGCGTTCTTTTTTTTCTTGATGCAACTCAGGGAAAAATGAGGAAAGTCACTATTTTAAAACACTGAATTGTTCATCCCTACTGGGCAATGTAGGAATGGTTAAGACAAATGAGAACTTGAATGTGAGCAGAAAAAATGTTCTTGGCTAGAGCCTCCTGCTTCTATAAATATAGATAACGTTAATCTAAACTATAAACAATGGAACATTTCTTTATAACACACACACACACACACACAACACACTGGCACAAAGAGTCTAAAGCTACATGTTTTGTTGCATAGTGCGGTACCTACAGGCATGTGTTTATGTGTGTGTGTGTGTGTGTGTGTGTGTGTGTGTGTGTGTGTGCGTGCATATGTGTGTGAGAATGTACGTGTCAGAGAAAGACATTACATGGATTGCTGCCCAAATTAGCTACAGCAGCACGAAGAAAGATATTTTGATAGTGAGGGACAACAATATAATTATTTTGAAGTAACAAAAGCACTCAATGCAGCTATATATGGACACCTACATAGCCATATGTGTCCCAAAGAGCTTCGAGGCATGGAGCTGTGCAAAGAAACATTTTACAAAAATGCTCTTTAGGGGCCAAAATCAGTTACATTCTGTCTGTTTTCTTCTTTAACAGCTCCTGGCTCCTTCTGGTTTCTGTTTTTTTCCCATCTTTTCCTCTCATCTAATGGAGATGAGACCTTTTTCCTTCTGCCCTTGCCTCTGCTCGACCTCACCCCCCCAACTCCATCCTATGCCACCCCATCGCAGTGTGTCACAAGGTCTCTTAGGTCAGCTGTGTGCTGACAGGACACCCCCCCCTATTTCCAAACTCCTCACAAGAGCTAGTTTACTGCCCCGAGAACACATAAATCTCCGCTGCATGTTAGTGTGTGTCTAATGGTGTTTATTACACACGGGCACAAATGACCACTCATATTAGTTGACATGTATTGCACTGGTTGTCTGCATAGGTCAAGTCCCATAAAATAAACAAAGAACTGGAGGTAGGTAGATGGATAGAGAGACGCAAAAAAGGCAAAGAGCGGCACCAGAAGGACAGTGCTCTCTGAAAACAGGGTGGTGGGGGTCAGAGAGGCAGACAGTGAGAGGAGAAAGTTGCACACACACACAGAGTACGCTGGCTGCTCTAAATGTGGCTTGTAGAAGGAAATTCTGAAATCTGAGTCTTGGCACCAGACAGGCTGGAAGCAGGCAGGCTGCTGGACGCACAGAGGGAGAGGGAGAGAGAGGGAGAGAGAGAATTCATATATCCGTCCCCTCTGTTTGGCTCTTATCAGCTTATAGGCAACATGAGGCCACGCCGACACTGTGACCTGCGGCCCCTCACGCACACGAAGTTGGCATGGCAACACAACAAATGCAGACATACATGCTCATGCTCACATATTAAAACATACGCATGCATATGTGCAGCCCCGCGTAGGGATTTCACATGATTTTATAGCCAAGAAGACAATCAGAGTGACTCTTAAGGCTCTTTAGGGTCAGATTTTATGGATTAGATTTTATTGAGGGATGTATCAGGTGTATGCATGAGGGTATTATTGTTTCAGAGGTACACATTTGCTAAAAACATCCCCTTTCACGTTATCCCCAAGGTGTCTACGCAGTGAGATACAGATGGATTATCCTACCAGATGTGCATTTGAAAAGCGGTAGACTGGCCTGGACGCAATGTACCTGATCAGCAACATTATTAACAGAGACTTATTCAAATGTTGTTCTTTTGATAACAAGCAGCCTCTTAAGTGCTGAGAAAACATTACCCAGCCTGTTGCACCACAGGCAGCAGACAGTGCAACTGATACCAGACAGGATAAAGCCATGGGTTCTTTTGTTTACACCACATTTACACCATCTAAACAATATTTTTCCACTGTTGAGTCATCCAGTTTTGGTAATCCACCGTCCACTGTAGCCTCAGCTTCCTCTTTTCGATAATCTAGGTGTGCTGAGATGGTGCTGTGCTGCTCTGAGGTGATATTTATTTGTCGTTGTTAGCTTTGAGTGAGTCAGGCCGGTCTCTTGTGACCTCTCTCATCTATGTGTGACGCATGCAGCAACTTCCCAGAACATTGGTTGATTGGGATATGCTAAAGTCTGTGCTAAGATCACTGGCACCCATGTTGGTTTGTTCGCATCTGCTGTTAGACACACTTAGTCAAAAAGTAACTGAACTGGAAAACCCTGTAGGCATTCTGTTTTTATGTATGCTTTTAACTCATATGTGACTCACTTTGAAGTGTGAGCTGTGTGCATAACTGGGGAGACGGAACAAACTGTGGTCACCAGGTATATATACCATACTGCATGCTCCCACATGAACATGCTCAGACTGCCCTTTATCTCTCTCCTATTTACACAGTCTTTTTTTCTGTCTCTCCTTTTATCTTGTCCTCTTCTTCTCACTTTCTCTCTCCCTTGGGAGAACGGCAGAGAAAGAGTGGGCGGTCCGCTGTATGTTTAACCTTTGAAGTGGGCCTGCTGTGCCGAGCAAGGCCTGCCACCTGTTGGCTCTGCGTGTGTGCATGTGTTCTGTGTGCACGCAGAGGTAAATCTCTCTAATTTTGATGAGCAGAGACAACAGCGGAGTCACCATGGGGATGTGGTGGCGGGCAGCGGCCGACGTTCTCAGGAGGGG
>NTHP01000559.1:275821-295793 GCA_003416845.1 Oplegnathus fasciatus | reverse complement strand
GGGGGGGGGGTGCTTCCAAGGTGGAATCACACACACAAACATACACACAACCCCTCCTCTGTCAGAGGCTTGGTGACACCATGTCTCCCACGGCGATCGTGGGCCCAGCCTGGGTGGCTCCAGGCCTTCTGTGTGTCTCTCAGTGTGTGTGTGTGTGTGTGTCACACCAAAGGGGTCCCTGCCTGGGCCGCCATATGCCACCCACCCAGCCAGGGAGAGGAGAGGGGCGGGGGCGACCCCTGGCCACTGAAGCCACCAGTTGGCCCATTCTCTCAGTCACACGCCGGCCGGGCGCCATGTTTAAAGTCCCACGGCTGTTTATCTGGGATAGGGAGGGAGGGAGGTGGGTGGGTGGGGTGGGGGTTATTCTCCTGACTGTGGTAAATCCTTTGTAAAAAGGATAACGTGCACACACAAATATATACACTCCTGATTGGATGGATGGATGCAAAGAGAGTGGAAAGGGTGGCGGTGTATCACAGCATGATAACACACCCTCATCTGACATCAGTGTGTGTGTGTAGGACTCACCAGCTTGTTTCTGGAAGCTCACATGCATGTCCACAAACATTATACACAAATGTACACTCACACACCCATAACTGAAATTCATCTATGGTCCATTGAACATTGACTTTAATCAGGAAAAGAATTGAAAGAAAGATGTATACAGTTCCTAATGAATTGATACACTGAACAATATAGGAAAAGCTACTGTGAATGTCAATGTCAGCGGTGATAAGCCCCCATTGTGAAAACGCTATTTCTTATGGAGAGAGTCACGTCATGAGCCACATGGGAACATTCCCGCACAGGAAAAACGCACACAGATAAGCCTCGATGAAACTGTTCCGTTTGCGCTCTTCACCCATGAACTTGTCGCAGGATTTGTGATTGGTCTCATAATGGCGGATAACATTAAATTCCTTGAGCATCGAATTCACCTGTTTGCAGGTAAGGTAGATCACTTTATCTGTCCCCCGAGGTCTGACAAAGTACGAGTTGATACATTTTTCCTGAAAGCTCCTTTTTTACATGGTGGCTTTTCCATCTTACTTCTAAATTAAACTGCTGAGTTGTCCACCAAAATCGCTAACTTTAGCTAACAGCACTAGCATTGATGACAGAAAATAATTCCAGAAACACTCGCGAGGTGCCAGTAGCTTTCTACAAGCTGTCATTCCTAACCTGACAGATGCTTGTTAGGGGGTGCAGTTTAACGAAGTAGCCGAGTAGTGTATTAAACGTAGGCTAAGATGACTAAAATACATTGCATGCATTTCATGTCAGATTTGGGGGCTGCACAAAATGGTTCGGAGGGCCGCCATTGGCCTGCGGGCCGCACTTTNAGAAACTATGATTTAGATGGATCTTCATCTGAGATTACTGTTGAGCTCATTGGACCCAAATCTGGACACACTCTGGAGCTGGCTCTGATAAAAAATGGAGGACAGGTGGAGGTGGGTCATGTCAATCGGACACTGAAGTGACAGCTGACAGCAGCCCAGAAAAGGAACAGTTTTCGATTCTGACAGCAACAAGGTGATTGGTTAACAATTGGCTGACTGAGTTAGAGGTGGGAAAAGAAAAAAAAATCATAAATAAGAGAGAAATTCTTCTGGATTGACAAAACTCTTTACTGGCTCTCACAGCGCTTCTGTACCACTGTAGAGTACACTGACGTGGGTGTGGAGGTCTGTACTACCTGAGTTTCCTATCTCAATCTGTAAACCATTTTCCAAGACTAGTTTCAAACCACAAGCCTCTTGGGTCCCCAGCTGACTTTCTTTCTGCTTTTGACCCTGAATACAACCCTCGCACACTCACACACACAGAAAGAAAGTAGAAAGTAGGCAGAGGGGTGCAGTTTCCCCAGCCTCGGTTGTCTTTTATCAGCTTATAAGCAACACATGGAGCCACGCTAACCCCCTGACCCATTGGCTGTCTGTCTCTGTGCACACACACACACACACACACACAAACAGGAACAAACACACACACACACACACACACAAACAGGAACAAACACACACAGACACACTACATCAACTGCCTTTTTTCTCCCACACTCTTTATTTCGTAATTTCTCCCTCTCATCTCTCTTTCCAACTCTACACTCCAGTTTTCAGGGCTCTTCGTCACTCACTCTTGCTGTCTCTCTCCATCATCTTTTCAATCTGCCTTTTCATCTACTTCAGTCTCAATCATTCTCACTCTCTCCTCCTCCACCCCTCCTCTTCCCTCCCTCCTCCTCTTCTTACCTATTTCANNCCCCCCCACCAACTCCTTACTTCTCTCTTTCAGTCTTACCTCCCTCCCTCCCTCCCTCCCTCTCACTGCCCTCCATCCCCACCCCCTGTCTCTCTGTGTCTGTGCGCTGAGTTGAGGTTTGGAGTGGAAACCAGAGTATCAAGTCGGAGACACACAGGACAAGAGGGAGCCAGCCTCATAAATCTCCCTTAGTGCGTAGAGTATTTGTGTGTGGGTGCATGCATGTTCATTTTTGCAAATACAAGTGTGCATGTAGGTTTGTGCACTTCAGTTTCTTAAACTACTTAATTTGTGTGAGTGCATGTATTTGTGAATGGGCACGCATGTGAGAGGGTTTATGTGTCTTTGTGTTTGTTTATGGACGAGTGCATGTGCGTGTAAGAAAGAATAGTCCAGGATCTATCCAAAAGCAGAGAGGTAAGCAGAAATTCTGCTCCCTCATGTGGACTGGAATCTACAGTCTCTCATTTCGCCAACAACCCAGTCTCAACAAATTAATATTGCAGGCCAAGAAGCAGTTGCAGTACAAACGTAACAGGACACATCTAAGGAAACAACGTGAATAAACAGCTTTGTTCTGAGGAAAATGTTTCCCACGTCCTCAAGGGTTTGTCAATAAAAACTAAACTTCTCTCTATTAGTTTCATCAAACAGTGCTGGAGGCACTAAAAATAGTTCGGATAACAATTCCACCACAAATTCTATTCAGTACTGTATCTGTTCTGGAGCTTTCAATCATATTACATGATCTTCATCAGCAGATGCTCAAGTTTCCATCTGAGCACTTTAAGGACTTCTCGTCCATGTTGGCTTAAAAAAGAAAAGCATTAAAAATAGTGTCTGCACTGAAAATAAGACTTAAGGTCATTGACAAAAAACAATGGTATATATTTTCTGTGATGAGTAACACCTGCACACTGACTCCAAACGACAGAAAACTATTTATTAAGTAGACGACGTTTCGATCCCAGTCGAATTGATACTCTTTGCCCTGATTCTGATTTACAATAGCCTTGAACCTACATGTGGTGTGCATATGCTATTTCTAATGTATTTTCAGTGAAAAAGTGAAAAAAACAAAACAATAATTGACTTTCGAGCCCAATGTTGCATCTATTTTATAAATTCTCTTGGACTATATCTAACTCAAACAGCGTTTTCCACCGTTATGTGCGTCAAAGCTTTTTGGGGTTTAATACATTCTAAGAATAATGTCATTTTAAGGCGACCACAAAGCAGAAATAAAATGTCAGACATTCCAGCACAAGCAGGAATCTGTGCTGTTCTGTCGTGATCTTTAACAGTTTGTTCTGATCAGAATTTCTAAGGAGAAAAATTATAGGGATCTATAACCTCCTCATTTGTTCCTCTTGTTTGAACTGACAGCTCCCAGCCGCAGAAGAAAGGGGAAAAGTCTAAAGAGAGGATGAAAAAGAAAGAGTGGGGAATATTAAATCAAATTAGAACCAAATGAGGCGAGTGGCACAGTGTCCAAAACCACTTTACACCCGGGCCTCTTGAGCACTGCCCTTCTTTTTCCACTAAGACTTTGGTGATTTCTCTATGTTCTTTTTTATTCCCTTTGTGCACAATTCATAAGGATTAGCACTTGGTAACCCCCATTCTCCCATACACACCCAACTCAACACAATGCTAACTATTACAATGTGTGTTTGCTCATGTGTGTGTGTGACCATGAATATCAAGGAGAAAATCAGACATGCAGACATCAGACATGTTTCTACTACTCTGTGTGTGTGTGCGTGTGTGTGTTTGGATGTGTGTTAATATATCGACTATGGGAAGGGGAGGCTGGTTTCTCTCCTAACATCGAAGTTAAGACGTCATGCTAAGAGTGCTGTCAGCTCCGAGTTATCCCTGAAGACAGGGTGGCACCAGGCAGAGCAGAGGGGCCTTCAGGGGATGGAGAGGATTTAAACCCTCCGGCGCGTACTGCATAACCACACACATCACAATCAAACACTTACTGGTGCAGTACCAACTGCACTCTTTTACATTTCAACTTTATTTCTGAAGTGGATATGGTTTGAGTGCCGAATGCTACATTACACGTTGATGTTTAAGTACTTATGTATAGAGTTTCCTCTCCAGGCATACTGCGGGGGAACTGTTATGGGAAATAAAAACTGCTTGGCCGACATACATGGCTGCCTCTCCATTGTACTCAGGGGTTTTGGCTAAGGGCTGGAACTGCCTCTCTGTCACCATGAGAGGATATGGAAATAAAGTCTTATTTACTGGCCCTATGCTGGAACAGAACCAGTGTCCCTTTATAGCCCCAGCATTGACTCTAAGACTCTACTGGATGTCTCCCGTGTCCACGTCATGCACAGGAAACAAGGCAGCAAATATACGCACCAGCGGGAAAGACACCTATGTTAGAGTGTATTAGTTTAGATATTGAAGTTATGTTCTCATAATGCAAGGAATTCCCTTAGTGACATACAATATCAGCAGCAGACAGAGACAGGTTCTCAAGTGGCTTTAAGAGAACCAGAAGTCAAACTTGATTTTTATTCAGAATTCTCTCAGTAGAAATCTCACAAGGCCACCATTTTTACCCAATGACGTCACAGATGTACATTGTAATTATTATTACTAATGGTTTCCTGGAAAAAACGGGTCAATATTTTTTCAGCAATCTTAACAGGCAGAAAATACCTTTTTATTTCCCCTTTAACACTCCCTCTCTCCCCCTCCTTCTACTCTTTTCTCCACCCATACCCTAGAGCCCATTTACTATGATTACCAATAACAATAACACTGCCATTATCTTTTATTATCGCATTTTCCCAAGGCCCTGCCAGCTCTTAGAGACTTTGATAAAGCTACAAAACGGCTCCTGTTTCAAGCTTGTATATGGGCTGCCTTGGCTCAGAATTCCCTTAATAGTCACAGTTTGTTTGGGTATCTGACTTGAATCGACATAAACGGCAATGGTCCACTAAATAGATAGTAAAGTGTTAAACCACCTGAGACTGCTTTACTGCGGAGGGCTGCTGGTAGGTTTTCAGCTTGGTATTTAATATAATCCTTGTGTCACTTTACTCCTAAAAGTTTTTTATTTAAAGAGTGCAAGCAAGGGGATAGTACACAGATACACATAATTAAACCTTAATTTAAAAGTATATATTGGTGGATAACCCTACATTTCCACATTTGACTTTCATTACAGGCAAACACATTCCAGTGCTTTCTCTAACTGTTTTACAGCCTCTGTCTCAAGACACAAGAGATTCACTAAGGCATCTAACAGTTCTTAGACAACAGGTTCCTCTTTACATCTATCTGATCTGTACTCTAATTTCTCAGCATATAATACAAAATGCATCACAGTCCTTGAATGAGTCACATAATAGAAAAAGATTGGGAAAACATAAAACCGGAAATCATGCACATGTAATTTTCAACTCATATTTAATGTAAGATGATGATAATGTAAGATCATTTTAATTTTGGCCTTGTTTTTTTTAAAAATGCCTAGCTATAGAAGAACTAGCATGTCTCAATGCAACTACGTGCTGCAATTTCTACCTGTACACTAAGCCAGGCCTCATGGCATTTTAAAATCACATTCCAACACAATATATTTGACGAGTAAAAATATAGCTACAGTTACTTCTGAAAAATTCTCATAAATAGTGAGTAAAACAATAAGGCAGATTGCTTAGACAGACTACAGGAAGTGCCATAAATGTCGAACAATTCCAAAAATGCAACTGACTTGTTTTCAATAGATGCTACTAGCACACGTGTTTTCCTTCTGACTGCGTTGATGACTGCGCATTCCAGAGGAGCTGTGCTGGTCTTGTCAGGAGCTGGACCGACCTCGTTTCACCTCCCAGTAGCATGACTCAGGCCTCAACCTTGAATCTCTCCTCCTGGGGTCCCTTGTTTATTATGTCACAAAAGGCCAGTCACACTCCTGTAACGGTGGCTCGCCCGGGAGAAAGTCAGAAATCCAGCTGTAGTCGAGCCCCCCTCATCCCTCTCGTAAATGAGCATGTCCAATCTACCCACTGTGTTTCATTAAAACCAGACTACATCAATCAGGGCCTGAACTTTAAAGGCCAGGTCCCCTCTCCAGCAACATGGGAGAAAAACACACGGAGCAGTTAAAGTAAAGGACCTCACACTGCACATACACTCCAACGCTCATACACTTAACACCACATTTCTACTGGCGGACCACACATCGCAACGTCAGTCCGAGACCACACAGTAGGTCTCATAAGGCCGACAAAAGACCTCGTAAGACCTCACACCGGGCCCTAGCATGATTCGATAGGACCTCAGAGAATCCCACACCTGTAACTCCACAAACCGCAAAGTAACTCTACTGAATAGCTACTGTAGTCCCCGCACAGCAATTAGAAACCTGGAAACCGTTTAGACCCGTGACTGTTTGGACATTTTTTACTTGACAAAATTAAGTGCAAAGGAAGTGTAAGATCCGCTTTAACCCGGGGCTATTTTCCCAGTGGTGAGAGAAATATAAAGGAAGAGCCAAGAATACATAGCAGGAAGCTCAGGGGGGATGCCAGATGGACGGACGGCAGGATGGATGGGTAGATAAACGAGTGGAGGCCAGGCAACAAGAGGAGAGACTGGGAAGGAGTCCCATGGGTGGGGACGGGAAGGCAGCCTCGTGATGGAAAGCTTTCAAACTCCTTTCATCGGCTGCCTGAGGACTGGAGCTTTACAAGAGCAAGATGAGCCGGCGCCACTGGAGCTGCTTGGCGCTCTTCAACGAAACCCAGACGCAGAGACAGAGCAGGACCCTATCACCACTCCGCCCACTCTCTGCCCCCGCCCCAAACACCAGCCCCCAATCCTCCTCGACCTCAGCCTTGACTTTGTATGCAGACACATCATAGCAAGGCTCAATTGCAGTTGTCACTGACTTGTTAGGCGTTACTTTTTGGATTTCTGACAAAGTGAAAAATTCTTCAATTCAAAATCCTGCTTCTGATACTAGTTTATGAAGTCTTATTTCACCTCATCTGAGTCTCAGGTCTGAGTATTGCAACTGCTTCCTGTCATTTTTCATCATTTATGAGAGGAAGTAGGGAAGGCCAAGTACACCATCACAACCTTCAATTTTTTAGGGATCTTGAAAGAATGTGATTAAGCAGATTAAGAGATCATCTTCGGTCTTACCAGTCCACACTAAGAGATCGTCTCCTGTAGGATGGAGGTCTGTCCGAGGAAGTCTTCTCTGCTTTGGCCACACGCTCTTTGAGCGATAGACGATGGGTAAGTTTGGAGATCCCTGACTCTGACCTTAGGGACAGAAGAAGAATAAATGGATCAGCAAAACACGCTATTGACTGGTTTACACATGGAGCTTGGCCCATTGCTTGAGCAATCTTCAAGAAACCTTCTGTCTTGCACCATATTCCCTTGTCATTATGCATTCTTGCATAGAGTTCAAGAGCAGTTAACATCCAGTTAACATCCATGTCCTGGCAGTGCCTTTTTCTCAGCTCTCTGTATAAATAATTGGTAATAAGAAAACACACAGAGGGACTAATATTTCTACTGTGAGTTGTAGGTCATCTACAGTGCTATAGAAATTCTCTGTGCCAAAAAATGTTCAGCCAAAGTTAACTATTGCTGAAGAACATGAATGTCTAAGTAAAATGAATTCTCTTATCTTCTTATGCCTAAAACTAAACTCAGTTTCGCAGAAATCACAATACTCAGTGGAAATGTAGTCCGTGAAGTTGATAAACAGTGTAACAATGCTGCAGTTCCCAGAGGAAACATTAGGTTTCAGGGAAAGCCGCATACTTCCTGCCTAATTTTCTCCAAATCTTTTTCACAGAAAAAAAAACGTGAAGTCACACACATTTTAATCTCCTCTACTGGGCTGCCAATGTCCCAGTTCAACTTTTCGCTCAAAATTAAAAACAGGAAATGTAATATTTCTTCCATTCCAGCCCGGGACACATTTGATGAGACTCAGCATTTCAATATTGCTGTGGTAACAGTGGGGACTAATCAAAATGTAATAATATTCTCTATCAAAGAGCCAGGCTCACAGAGGAACATTGCCGGAGCACAGAAGGCTATGTGATGTAAAAATTCTCAAGACTTATTAAGCAAAGGGTTATATAAATGTAGCCAAAATGAATAAAAATACGTGGATAATTTTAAGCTAAGTCAAAGCACTGAACGAAAAAAAACCCTAAAATTTAAAATGCATAATTGAAGGAATTTCCTGCTTGTCTTGCCATGAACACTTTTGTTTTGACAGAAGATTACATAAAATGATGCCCAGGCATTGTGCAGCATTCTTCGCTCACCTAAACTCACACACATGCTGTTTCCATTTTATTATGAAATGATAAAACATTCCTAATAATGACTCATACGTACTCGCACACATACATAGATCTCCTCTCAACCTGAGCCAAAAAGCGTTTTAGTCTCCATGGTGAGCTCTGTTGGAGACAAACTGTAGGGGTGGTTGGTTTGAGGGGAGCACAGACTACTGGGGTGCACCCTGCCACTCAAAACCAAAGCTTGTATTTGCCATCGCTGTCGCTAGTTTATGTGAGATGCTGCAGAAATAACAGTTCACATAAGGCTTTGATAAAACAAGACTGATGAAATCGTACACAATAGTTTGTGCCGTTGCTTTTGATTACTGAACAGTGACATGGATGAATGACAGTCTGGTGATGCGTCCAGTTGCACCTAATTCAATTGTCGAATTGGCATGTCACATGCTCATTTTTTGGCATCCTGATGCAGAGGTCTGATAGGACCGCGGATGAGTAATTCAAACGTTCTTATCCAAGAGACTGCTTTACTTCAGGAAGAGGACAGAAGGTCTGAGAGTGTCCTGTCAAGTCGAATGCTTCTACGAGAGACAGATCAGATCTGAGAGAATGATTACTGAAAAAGATGAAATTGGATCAAGACCTTTATTGCATCATGGACTTGTAAACGTTCCCATAGGTGTGAAAAAAAAGACTGCTGTGACCTTGGGAATTAAAGTGAACCCCTTTTTAAAGTTATCCATGCTAACTGGGCTTTCTGCTACTTTGCTTGGAACATCTTCTCCTTATTTTTAAACTGATATAAATATAAATGTCTCGTAATAAGATGGCTTCAGTGCCAAAATTTTATTTCATTCCTCTCTCAAAACGAGCAGAACGCACATGCTTGACAGGCATCATAAATCCACATATTCTGAGCACAAACTTAAAAAACAAAGACAAAAAAGTGGCAAATGAAGAGTACATTTTAACATTAGGTAGATCTTTTACAGAGTGATAGTGGGCATGAAATCAAAGCATCTGGATCATGGACTACAAATAAACCTACTTTACAATAGATATTTCTAAAAAATCTAAAATTGGAAAGCATTTTCTTTTGATTGAAATGAAACCCTGGAAATATTCTCTCATGCTCTACAACAGACCAGCTGTTTCACTATAAAGATGTTGCCATAAGCTGAGATGAGAATACGTGAGTTCTCATTCAAAATGACCTCATGCTATGGCTTATCTAGTAGAACAACCCCCAGCCCTACTGCCTTCGTTCCCACTCCTACACCCTCAACTACTGTTTCCTGACCCTATGCCAGCTTCTCCAAAGAGTTGGTTGACCTCGAAGACAAAGAGGCATATTTTCCTGTATGAATCACACAAATGGGGTGTGGGATTTTAGTCAGATGGCAGAGCAACCCCTAATTGATGGTATTAAGTTAGGCTGGGCTTCTTCTTCTTCAAGGGCTTTTAATTAAATTAGTAGCACTGGCCTGTGCATGCCAGCTACTGCCAACCATTGATGCTGATGTGCCTTTACATAAGCTGTAGATTTCGCTGGTCGGACAAATTCTGATTCATAAATAGACTGTAGGAGTGATTAGTATGGATCATCATTGGTTGTTAATAATCGCCTTGGTTTATATAGATCTAATATGTTTGGCCTGTGACCAATAGTTACATTAAGAGTTCCCTGTAAAACTTCAAACAAACTTTTGGATCAAACGCATGACACGACACGACACGACTATAGGATAATGACTTCAATGCCACGAAAACACATAGGATCATGACTTCAAAGACGCGGGGGCCAGTGGACATAGAAGAGGACTCAGGGAATCCCTTTGAGGGGTTTAGAGGAAAAATGGACATGCGAAGCAGGTGGGTCTCTGTGGAGGGGATCTGCTGGCAACTGGCTGCCTCTTGGCTCCCTGAGAGCCTCAACCCTGGCTCCGCCCCATGCAGCTGTCCCTGATAACATCATCACAGCAGGCACACTGTGGTGATGCAATCCCCTTGGAGGCCCACTCAGGATATCCCGGTCGATTATCCTCTCATCAGAATTATATTTGCTCTTTCATTTTCCCGGTGTTGATTACAGTTTAAGAAATCAGTCATTTGATTGATTGTTTTTCTTTATGGAGCTGAGGCTAGCAGAGGATGCATTAGGTCAAATCAGTAAAATGTTATCTGACCATGAAGTCAAGTGATCCTATACACACAAAACCAATGAAGCTTTTAACCTATACCACCACCAGGAAAGTGCATACATAGGAGCCAGCCAGTGCGTAGGCACCTGCCAGGCTGTCTAGAAGAAAAATCCTTTAGACCCACAGAGCCAATGTAGACACACCTATATGTGTCAGACCCTTGTAATTTCCCATCTCACACCTCAGCCACTTTGCCCTGCTCTCAATGAATGCATACAAAGGCTATTTTTAATCATTTCAGACCACTTGCAGAAAGGCTGCTGATCACTCGTGGAGCTAAGCTGCACAGCATGTGTGCACGATGGACAGCAGCTCTGCAGTGGAAGCTTTCTTTTCCATCTTTTTTCTATTTTACTGGAATCCTTTTTTATTCTGTTCCAGTTTGTGTCCTTTATTTACAAGTGCTTAACGGTGTGGCTCTAGAGATGGCAATGTCGGTTTCTCTGTAAGGCAATGGAGTCACCATTTGATGGATTGCCATGAAATTTTGTGGTCCTGAGATGATGAAGCTTACCGACTTTGGTAATGCATGGCACCCGGAGGATGAATCCTGATGACGTTGGTGATCCCCACTTATCCAGGGAAATATCTGATCATCTGAAGAACTGGCATAAAATTTTTTACAAACATTCATGTTCCCAGACGTTGTGTTCTAATGACTTTGGTGATCCTCTAACTTTTCCACTAGCACCACCATGAGGTTGACATTTGCGGTTTTGAGTGAAATGTCTTAACAACTACTGGGAGGATTGCCGTAAATTGGTACAGACAAACCTTTCATGTAGCACCATCATCAGGTCAACATTTATATTTTTCCAATATTTTGTCTAAGATCAAATTGCAAAACTGATGACATTCCCGCCTCTGCGGTTCTTTAATGCCATTAGCAAATGCTAGCATGCTAACACACTAAGACGGTATACATGGTAAACATTACCTGACAAACATCAGTATGTTAGCTTTGTCATCATGAGCATGTTAGCATGCTGACATTAACATTAGCTCATAACACTGCTGTGCCCAAGTACAGCCTCACAGAGATGCTGGCGTGGCTGTAGACTCTTGAAATATGCCCTACAAGCAAAGATAACTATTTTCATTACGATGTTAACCACTTGGAAAGAAACAAAACTGGACTGTATATTTTTAAATTGGTTAATTAGACACAAAAGTCCAATCTCTACCTTTTTCGTAATTCATATTTAGTTCTATTTGTCATAAAATCCCTTCGTCCCCGGTTTCATACGGTAGTCCAAGAGACCACAAGATACGATAACTGTTCCAAATAAATCCCTCCAATGTGAAAGCCCACCACTGCCTCACTGCAATGTGACTTAGATTATGATCTTGCCAGCATTAGTAACTTTCCCCAATCCTGCAGCACAAGAGTGCTTTTGTCAGCACTGAATGGCTTGTGTGGTGATACGGAGAAAATGTTGACCTACGCTCGCATACACACTTCAAGCCCTTACACACACTGTCACTGCGAAGGATCACTTTCTCGCAAACAACTCACCTAATGTCACTTTCCCTCTCTGTTCTGTTGCCATGGCAGCAATTAACTGTTCAGAGGTATTCATGTGCAGAACAAACTCCGCTAAAGAACTGATTGTTCTTGCTCACAGTACACAAAGCTATCGACTGTGCACTTTGACCCCGCTCATAGCCTCAGTAACCCGCTGCTATTTGAGAGCAGAGTTAAGACTGCGTGGAATTCTAGCAAAACCACTACAGCACAAATATGTGAGCTACAGGGAGAAGCTTATTTACACTGGAGACTATATTCATAATTTTGTTACTATTACCACTAAGTTATAAATATTTAGAAACTAGGAATAAGTATTAACAAGTCCCAACTCAAGGTGTTAATTATTCATTTTATTGGTATGGTACCTCTAAAGCTGTTAAAGTCACCTCTTTACAAAATGAGTAATAAAAATAATATTTAAGTATTATATTAGTAGCATTTTTTATATTACTATAATTTGAATTCTAAATTATCGAAAATCCTCGTTATTTGGAGCTATACATTTTCTTCTAATGAATGCACAACTATTATTGTTTAATACTATGTTTTGCGTTCCTGTCCTCCCAGATGATACCATACATTATATTTATATATTTGAGTAATGGGAAATAGTATGACAAGCATGCTCTGCATAGTTCTCAGATCATATAGACGGTTTTGGTTGAGACGTGTTTATAAAGGGATCTCACTGAAACAAGCAGAACATTATGCATTACACAATCTATGTGGTCTGTCTGAGGTTGGGCTGCCCTTAACCGCAGATCTTATTTCAGATTACTAAGGCACAGACACTATAGTAAATCATAAGCAGGACAGACAAATACCTGACCCTGTTTCAGCAATTATGGGCAATGGCTGCCTACCTAAAACAACTATTTTGGAAAGGAGGAAAAACAAAGCGCTCTCCTGCTATGGCTTATCCCTGCCAATGGAACTCTAATACGCCAAAAAGAATGTGGGCACCCACCCATATAACAGATACATGCAAATGAAATGGACGCAAGCACACACGCTTACTAGCTTGTGCACGCAGACATACACAAACGCAGTTTAATTCAGGAACATACCCCTCAATGTGTTTCATTAGGCAAACAAAAAGGCTTTCAGTGGTCCAATCATAAAAGAACGCAGCCAAGCTATGAACATTGCTAATTAAAATCTGCTCAAAGAAAGCCTTGTTTTCCACTCACCATCTCCATCCAAACCCATGTCTGTGTGTATGTCTCTCTACATGGTGGAGGCTGCTTTTATTTCACTTGGACTGAGGTCTCACCAATAAAACATACTGATATTTCTTCAAGCTAACAAGCTTTCGCTTCAGTTGTGATACGATTACATTATCTGAATTGCTCAAAGTGTAATGTGTAATCGTTGATAGCAGTGGGGGTCAATAAATGAGAAGCAATATCACAGCAGTGTGTTGCATAATACCTGATGCACTCTGGAGTCCAATGAATTTGGCTCGCCTCTTATTACTATAAAGTTGTCTGAAATAATGCATCAAAATTATACAATGCACGACTAAAAGCAAGTCAACACAGAGCAAATATGTTGATGAGGAGGATAATTCTTCGAGCACCCACATGGGTCCAAAGGAGAGGGGGGGGCACTGAACAGCCAGCTCATTGCCTTGACAAATAAATCTTAACAATAACTGCCTCGACTTCAAGTGCTAATGATCTAATCATAGCACTACGTGCCAAAGGAGGGGACTCTGTTACCACCCTACGCACATCTTCTCATATGCTGCCCATCCACCCACTACAGTAAACAGAGATATTTCCATCTCGGCTCCTTTTGCCTCCATCCCTTCATTTGCACGTTTCTGAGTCACACTCATCGTCTCATCTTTTTTTTTCAAATGTCTCCCTTTTATTAGTTTGCTCTCTCTCACTCCTGTTTTCCACGGAATGGGCACATACAGAATTTGTCAGGGAGACAAAAATGAGGGAGGAATTCAGCGCCTTTTTTCACTTTGGTTGGCTCCCTGTGGTGTTGGGTTTGATACCATTCCCTCTGTGTCCCCCTCTGCGTTTGATGTGTGGCATAAGGCTGACTCAACACAGTGAGATATACCGATGATGGATCTGCAGTCAAATTAATCTTGAATTGAGCTGACAAGCGCATGAAATCCAGCAAACTATTAGAGACTGTAGCTGGAGTACCATACCACTAAGGCGGGAGGGGCAAAGCAAGCGGTACCACAGACAGTCTTCTCTTTCCACTTGCTTTTGGTTAAGTTGGATAATAATGTGAATGTGATTTGGAGGAAACTGATCTGGGGTAATTTAATAGCTATCACATTGGGGAGATGTGGTAACAACCAATTGAACATACAGCGGCGTGTACAATTCCAGCAGACATGCACGAGCACACTACACACTTACGGTACGAAGGCACACACACTTTAATGTTAGTTACTTCCCGAATCCAAGGTGACCAGAGGCACTGACTCTGTGATTTATTAGTGAGCCACAATCCAGGAAAGATACAGTAACATAATAACATTCAAGTGTCTGGGGAGGTGGACTTATCTGATCGAACCTGAAAGTCTTATCCCCGCTGTCAAAAATCTACACAAACGCTCACCGGTCGTGACGCCACAACACAACACATAACATCACATGACATTGTAACCCACTAACAGTTCTGCACAGAATCTCATAATTCTCCACAGAATCTCCACATAAAACTCCACATAAAATTCCAGCTGGTCTCCTCTAGGACACAGAAAAGCTGATAAAACCTTGTGGAGCCTGGATCTTAACCCCCTGTATCGGTACACTCAGTATTGCACCACTGCTGCCGGCCTTTGAGGGTTCATGGTCCGCTGGCTGACTAGCTAAATGGTGAATAAAAGGCAAAGGAGTGAATATGAGAGTGTGCATGTATTCCAGTCTGAGTACATATCTCTGCAATTTGCAGTAAATATGTGATAATTTAAGTGAATGAGTCCGAATAGCTTATGTGAGTCCATGGTTGTAGATCTGTGTGCCAGCCTTAGTTCTAAACTGAGGTATTTGGAGGCCTGGCCTGACAGAGGTGGACACCCCTCTGATATCATGTTTATGGCCTTGAAACAGCTTTAAACATCAACACACACATTACACACGCACAGGGCACCCCACTTTCCCCCCATCAACCCACAATTGAGCACGGCGTCGAGATTCCAATCAGGGTTGAGCCAGCAGACTGAGGGGATTATTTATGCTGGAAAGGAGAAAGGAACCTCGAGGAGGGAGAGAGATGTGTGCGTGTTTCTCGCATTTCTATACTTGTGAGAACCAAAGGTCTATGTTGAGGATAGAAGGTTGAGCAAAATCCTCCAAAGTCAACAGTTTTCCGGTTACAATTTAAAGAGCTAATTTACAGTTAAAGCTTGGATTTTACGGTTTAGGTTACTAGGATTAGGTTTAGATTTGGAAAAGAGTTAAGGTTACGCATTTAGCAGAGAAAGTTAGTGTTGGGCATAGGAGCGGGGAAACACACACACACACACACGCATATTCACATCCACATCCACATCCACACAAACAAATACCCCTTTCAGACAGAAAAAGGGACGCGGGTTCAACCCACGTTAGCGGTCCATCTGAATGTGTCAATGTGTATCATCCACCCTGGCTTCGCGACCGTCCTCTCGACCTGGGTTAGATGCGGGTTGGACTCTGCTCGGTTTGGTAAATAAGCGTTTATATCAGGGGTGAGAATCCAATTGAATGTTATTAAGGTTTAAACAACAATATAAGGGAGTACTTAATGAAAAAATATTTCTTTGTGCTGACAGTGTGGACCTGTTTCCCACTGCTTGACTGTAAACACAGAAATTCCTGACTTGACAGGTTACGAGGAATGCCTGAACAGTGCATACAGTCTTTCTGAGGCTAAGGGCAGAAAGGTGTGATGATGCTGTGGTGAATCTTCTGTTAGATTGTCTCATTTGTAGGGAAAGGTAGAGGTCTCCCATTTTACAACTTCATAGGCCATGTCCTATGAAGGAGGGGGCTCCTGTAATGGGAATTTAGAAATGCAGGAAATGCAGAACCTTCAGGTGGCCACCATTATGGTTCTTACTGAGCAGTGCCAGCAACATTTTTTAAGGTTAAGTGAAGGACAATGCTGTGGAGTCGCTTGGTGAGAAAAAACAGCAAACTTGATGTCAAAATGTCTATGAGCGAACTCAAAATGGTGATCGCGGTTGAAATGCTGAGTTGGCTTGTTTGTACCAAAAGCAGTTTAATCCTGAAATCATATTTGTACAATTGTAAGCCAGCAAGCTGTGTGCATCCAAAGTGTTGAGATGTTTTTGGGAAAGCTGATCAGATTTTGATGTGTGGTTTCGAACTGGAGGGGAGAGGTTTGGTAAAGGATTCAACTTGTTGTGCAACATGATAGAAAGACATTTTCCCTGAGAATTCCCTCAGCTAGTGTGGTTGTGAGGATGGAGTGTTTGTATGTTATGTTGTTACATGCATGTGAATGTGTGAGTATGTATTTAAAGCCAGAATGGAAAAGGCTATGCACTGCTGCTGTTCAAGTACTCCAAATTAAGCTCTCTTTCTCCCTTTGCATCTCTCTCTCTCTCTCTCTCTCTCTCACTCACTCTCTCTCTCTCTCTCTCACTCACACACACACACACACACACACACACACACACACACAATTATGGCCAGGATGCCTTACCAAAACAATGGCTGTCTCTGCCTGCTCAGTTCTTTGGCCTGGCAGCTTGCTCTTGGGAAGTTCTCAAACAACCCAACATCACTGCAGCCAAGCCACATCAAATAAGCACATGCGCACACACACACACACACACACACACACACAGATAGAGGGATAAATGCTGCTAACATTCACACAGTATACACTCTTCATATTTGTGAAACGCACGCTGAATCAACAGTAGGGGTACAAATACACTTTGCTGTTGAGAACATGTGTGCACACATACACATTAGATCAACTGTACAAATAGCCGCATACTCAGATAGTCAGCCAGCGGCAGTCTCCTCCGGCCCGCTGAGTTAGCTCCCTCTCCTACCACCATTACCACTATTGTAAATACTCCTCAATATGTATTTACACTGGGATTTCAAAACCCTGGAAAAAAATGAGGTGAAAAGAAAAAAGGCTGGAAAAATGAAGGAATGTGTTTCACGTCGGTCAGACAGTGGGAACCCTCAGCCCTTATTATCTTTCTGCTAGAATTTGCCTTGGATTGTCCCTCTGGGGGATGAGATAGAGTAATGTGGTGGGTCTTCTCTCCATGTCTGTGCGCTTCTCTCTCTGCTTGTCACTTTCTCCTCTCTTCTTTCTTCCCTCTGCTGATTTCCAACTGATGCAAAAAGCAGGGATATAAAGACATGACACTCACTGAATTCAATGGCAGCTAATTCTCTTTTAGCATTGGTTTGCAAAGGACATCTTTTCCGTGTTAATGCTCATTGGCATGTGTGCATCCTTACTTGTGGTTGGCAGATAAGATGTAGTTCATTGAGTTCAAGATATTACAGCAGACTGATTTTTCTCTCTCATCTCCTGTCCTCTGATCTGAGACATAAAACACCGTATTTTTATCAGCCCCATTCAGGTCTTTGTGCACTGTACGTTGAATGAAATTCATAAAGCCTGTGATGTCATCAACATTGTGCTGTGAATTAAACGCTGCAGGGCTTTGACTCCTGTGTAACCACGGCAACAAGCAGCTACTGCTGGGAGGAAAAGTCCTTCAACTGTGGGCAGTGTGGCGGTAAAAAAAACAGTGGGGTCTGAGGCGCAGCGTCTTTAGAGTGAAACGAGTGAGAAGAACTGAGAGTGTCTGAAGTTTATCTCAGCAATAGAGAGGTCACGAAATATCAGAGTGATCGCCTAAAGTTTTAAAAAAAGAAAAAGTTGTTTCACTTCAAAGACGAGCTATCCTCCACTAAATACCGTTAATGTAGAGTTTTTAAAATGACGGATAAACGTATACCTCTTTGCAAAGACGCCTCCTCTCGCATGAATGTCAAATCTAATATTTGAAGAAATAGAAGCACTTGATTGAGTAATTAACTTAATTGACTGATTGATGACTGAAATTTGCAGGCTGCACAAAAGCCTTTTATAATTAGAACAATTTGTGTTGTGCATATTTTTCCAATAAATGCTGGGAAAGTTATTTTTCATCTATTTGAAACTGTCTCTGCGAGGAAACCCCTTTATATTCAACACTATGGATAATAAGGTGCATACGACATCTTCCATATGCCAATGTGGTCTGGTAGAAGAGAGCATCTCTAAAGTTATTTTACTGTGGAACTGAGAAATTACACCGAACTAGAATATGGTTTTATTATCTAAACAAAACTAAGTCAGGCACTTTGCTGAAGAACAAATCTCCTTCTTACTCACCTTAAGTTATTCCATCTCACACACACACACACACACACACACACACCTACGTCACCCCCATATGAGAACAATTACATGGACTGCTCCCGTGAATAAATTAGTCTAATCAAGTTCTCTCTTCCCTGACATCCGTACCTAAATCCCTCGCTCCATGAAAAAAGCAAAGCATCCACCGGCCTCCAAGACACCCCCAGTACCCCATCCTTCCATTATTCCTTCCTTCCTGTACTGTCTGCACCCAGCATAAGGACAGGAAAGACAAGTTAAGTCAAGAAAGTTTTCTTATATACAGTACAAGCTTTCATGAGCACAAAGTGCTTCACAATTGTGTGTATAAAACAAGTGCAAGCTGCTTTTTAAAAGGTGTCTACAGTGTCTATAAAGTTATTTTAAGTCCAAAGAGAGAGAGAGAGAGAGTCGAGGAGCCACAACTTCAAAAGCACAATCAAAAGCACTTTAGTTTTAAAGCTGGAGAAATGTACAGCTAAGAAGTCCTGGTCTGAGGATGTCAGTGACCAACTGAGGTTAATTTAAGTGTTAAAATCAATAACAAAAATGTGATGAAATAAATTCATCAACAACAACAAAAAACGAGATAAAAGGCTATTTGAAAATAAAAGCTCCATAAAATCTCTAATGTGTTGATGAAAATGCATTAAGACATTTATAGTGAAAAATTAGCCAAAATAATGACAATTGATTGCCCACTAAATATTTTTGTGTAGGAATCCTCTGTGCCTCTGAGTTTGGTGAGCATAAAGATATTGAAACAGGTGTAATGTGAGACCTTTTAGTACACCTGGTAATAATCCTGGCAGAGGCAGTCTGAACCACTTGTAAATGATCCAGTCATTACCTGCTAAGGCACGTAAAAAGAGAGTTGCAGTGATCCAAGTGGAACAAAATAAAGGCATGAATGATCATCTCCACCTGGAGCAACAATGAGCCAGAGTTTAGCAATATTCCATCCAAAGGTAAGAAGAGGAACAACTCAAGTCCTTGGCACACTGGTCAAGAGTAAGAGAATGAATGAATGAAAGATAACTAATACATTCCTTCACCTTGTGGGATAACCTGTCGAGACAGAAATAAGCAACATTTTTATCTTCACTGAGATGCAGAAAATGACTGGCCATACAATCCTTTGTGAAATTTTAAGCAAATACATAAAATCATTTTGTTGAATGTTGAGTGATATGTTATGGTAGTTATAGAATATACCTTCAAAACAACTCATCATCTTTACACATGGAAAGAAGAATAAAAAGGCAGAA
>NTHP01000559.1:250061-275753 GCA_003416845.1 Oplegnathus fasciatus | reverse complement strand
CACACACACACACACACACACACACACACACACACACACAAATACACATTTGTGTTATGGAAGAAATGCCTGTATGTTGTCACTTGTTCCTCAGGTCAATGATAATTTTGAGATGAAAAACATGTACATGTATGTGTGCGCATACTGTTTGCCCTTTACCCTTTTATATATGTCCATTTATGCTCATTCACATGTTTCTGCAGGCATAACTAATGTGTGGCAGATTATACTGAACACTCTTCTCTCCCCCTCTTTGTCTGGGGAAGACTCCTGTTACTTGACATTCCACGACTATTCTACTGCTTCTTGAATACAGCTGCTTGTCTCCTGGCAACAGATGTCTCCCATTCTGGCACATGGAGTGCTCACTGTGCCAGCACACCTGGCGCATCAGCACCATCGGATATGACAAAAAAAAGTATACATTATATCTATGATGCAGCACATGTCCCACTATCAGTGACTTATGGAGCAAAGAGAGTTTTTGTTTGTTAAAGATCTAAGTAAAATGTAGTGTCTTTAGGACACGCCTGTTGCTATGAAACCATGCGAGCATAGACAGTTCAAATGCACCGCTGAAAGCTATATTTTACTCAAGAAAACACATGGTCACACCTGAGACTGCTTGTGCAAAGATAAGCAATCGATGGTTTCAAGAATACCTGGCTGTCTGAGACAGGATGTACTCTAGGAAAAAACACAAACAAAGGTTACACTCATTGAAGCTTCAATTCAAAGCTTTCAAAGGAGGACCAAAGTGAGGCATCCTGAAATGTCTTGGACTGGAATAAAGAGAAAAAAATTGGATCACAACCCCCATGGTCATTACAAGCATCCATTAACACAGAGAAACTCTCAGTGCACAGAACCATGCTGGCTGTACTGCCGCTAGGAAGAAACAGACAGGAGAGAGATATGTGGTGAAGATAAGTATGGATGTCCCTGGCTTTGGTTGCCGGGCAACTAAAATATACAGCTAATAAAGTTTGATTTAAGTTCCCGCCCCGCTTGTCTTTCACTGTGTGCCCATTGTCAATTGACAGTGATGTGCAGTGCGCCTCAAATGTTGGGTTAGTTTCTATATTTTTCACACAGTGATCTCAGACATGCCAAAAGCACGTATTCCAGTAAGATGCTTGGTTTTTGTCCTGTTATTGGCCCCAACATAGTACAGTAGGAAATGTTACTGGCAAGCACAAATGGTGCAATTAGCAAAGTTAATGGTTACTGAGCGACTGAGAATATATTCACAGTAGTGGCTTGTTTGTTCATAGAGTCAGTGTTGAGTTTGCAGAATTGATTTTCAGTTCACCCATTTTTGGGGATTATTGAAAGCAAGTGCAAATCTTGTGAGTGCTTTTGTTCCATGTGACAAATTAAAGCAGATTCCTATTCTGATCAATTCAAACAGTGCCATGCTGAAAAACTGGAGTGACTGAGAAGTATTATTGTTATGGAATGGATTATGGGTCAGGCTTAGACAGACTTAACTTGCTTTTCAAATACACACACACACATTAGAATACACTGGCATCTAAACACAGACGAATCAGAAGAACTGGGCTAACCTTGAAAAACTAGTTAAAAATGAGCTGCCTAATGTTCTTTTTTAAAATCAGAATGGCACATTAGACATAATCAGCTATGCTAATGAGCTAATGACTTACTTCTTATGCTGATTCTCCTTGCGGTCAGCAGAGCCCAGACTCTGGAAATAAGAGAAGAAAAACAGACATTACAATCACCATCTAAGACAGGCATACTGAGTTCCCCCATCCTTAAATACTCACTTACAGTATCGAGAGCACTCCCCTACTGTACATGCTGTAAAACCATGGGGTGGATCGGAGGGCATATTCAGTATACATGTACATACAGTATTTAAAGCAATTCCCCTTGTATTCTGTTACATTCATGTAGGCTTGGTTGTCCTGTGAAATCAGATGGCTTCATCCAGTTACCTTAAAAATAGTTAATGCTAATACCTGACGGCAGTAATAGTATATTGCAAGCAGAAAATTATGTATAAGCCTGCACAAAGCCCACTGCCCTCAATCAAAGCATCAGCAAGTTAATTAACCTTACAAACAATCCAATCACACAAACACAAAGACAGAGATATCCCGCTTTCTCCCTTAATTGAGTTTGGTTTATTACAGTCGAGGTGACCTACAGTTAACGTATGTCTCAACACTCCCGCTAAGGCAACACCAATCAATTGATCAATGCCACCCTGTAAGAGCCACATTACATGGGTAATGACCTTGTCTCCAGTGAAAAATAATTAGCTCCCTGGCTGTAATTATAAACAGTTATCCAGTGGATTTACTTTATTCACATGCATTTATCAAAATGTGGTGTGCAAATGCATGTGCATGTACGTTCAAGAAGGAAAAAGTTTGAGAGGAGGCAAGAGGAGAAAATGAGAGACAAAAGCCATTTCCCCGATGATGAAGTCAACCGAGTTCAGAAACTCCAAGTGCAAAAACAATACTTCCTGCCAGCTCTGCTCAACAGGGGACGTTTCACTACATCCCTCCGGCAAAGCCAACTTATTAGGCACGCATACACAGCACACACACTGACACAAAAACATACCTATACACAAAGGTGCACACATACACAGTATCCCCCTGCTGTCTGCATCTTCTGGAGGTGTATAGCTCTCAGTGGTGACACGAGCTGAGACACACAGAAGCGCACACACAAGACACACAGACACTCAACACATTCACGCACACACAACTGGCCTTAGGCTGGAGACATTTTTGGAGTGAAATTCTGTTGCTGTTTTGCATTTCCATCTTTGGCAAGGACGCCAATTCAGGCTCCTTATATGAGGATGGGGGGTGTTTACACAAGCCATTCCCACCCCCTGCCACACTCCATCACCAGTGGCACTTTGGGACTCAATGGAGCATCTGCACCCCTTACTGAGTGGGCCAAGCCAGTATTGTCAGTCATTTGACAACATAATCTACTTGTAAACCAGTGTAGCCCATTGCACTTACCAGTAAATCTGCTGAAAATGTGATGTAACTATTCTCTATGCCACAATCTAAGGAGAGTACTTGTGTAGAGGTGTTGACTGGTTGACTCACTTCCCCTAACAAGGAAATGTACTGCACCACTTTAAAAATAGGTGATGTTCACACTAAAACTAAAACAGCACTAGTGAATAACATTTAAGAGGCGCAAAAGGGTTTTAATCCCTGAAACCATATTACAACAACTCAATCTGTGCTTCCTGATTTGAATGAACCTCCCAACTGAACTGTGTGCTCAGCACCAAAATACCACACAGGCATGCAGAGCGAATTTCAAGGTCAGGAAAATACCTTTGCTTGCACTGGTCTTTGAGGCTGCCACAAAAATAGGGCCCAATGTCTCCAATTTTATCAGAACAATGGAGCCATTAATGGACATCCACTGGTGTTCAGTTCAGTTCCTTTTCTATGACTCTCCATCAAAGTGTTTGAGTGGTACAGGACTGCGAGTGTATGCTTAAAAAAGAAGCGAGGAAAAGGCATTCCCTCCCTTTGAATCTCAAACTGAACATCAGAGGGAACTGTTGTTTTGAGTGTGTGCATGCGTGTGTGTGTGTGTGTGTGCGCGCGCTTTTATGTGAGCAGTGCAGTGACATTTTGACCAGCAAGTGACTCCTCTACTCTGGTGTTTTGAGTGTGTGTGTGTGCTTTTATGTGTGCAGTGCAGTGACATTTTGACCAGCGATTGACTTATCTGTGTGTATAAGTCTGCATATGAGTTTCATCCTCCTGGTGGGGAAAGGACAGGCCATACAGTGACTGACCTTTCACCTCTCAGCTCCCCCACAGTGCCCTCAGGTAGTGCCACTCTGCCATGGGGATGAGGGCAGGTGGGAGTCCTTCATTTGAAAGACAGGTCTGTGGGGGGTGAAGCAGGACTATTTCAGAGCCACCTTCCAGGCTGAATTAATTACCACATGAGAGCATGAATAAGTAGGCTGAGACCTAATTTCTTAAAGGCAGAAACTTTATCTAAATTGTCTACTTTATAGGAATACCATTACTACAGAATTACAAGCAATTGCAGTACTGCAGTTCATTGTTCATATTCCCTGATAAATTTCTACATTATTCAAAGAATTTTCTGTGATGTGGCTGTTCCAGAATGAAAGATTTTGACCCTGATGTAGCAGAACACTGAAATATTATCAGCTTTTGTTCAGTTGATACGGTGAACTTGTTAGCAAACAGTTGCTTATTTACACATCCATCAGTTACGGAGCTGAAACTCACTATAAAGCTCCATGAAGCTGAGGGTACACTGTGTTCGCATTGTCATTTGATCCATTGTTATTATAAAAGTAGCAATTATGGTCGCTTTAAGTAAATGGAAAAAATTACCAATAGCTAAAAGTAACAATAAAAGTACAAATGTGAGATATTATCAAATATCTGATTGATTTGATTATCACCAAAATGCCAAATAATTCAAAGTCATAATAACTTCTCTTTGTTCAGTTCTCCATATAATTGCGTATAAACATAAGTGCCAAAAATATATTTTTGAGTCTTTAAGTTTTTTCCCCTCAACTCCAATTGGAAAATCCAATTGATTTTCAAGAAAACAGTATATTTCTAGTTAGCAGTGCACCCCTTTACAGATTATGAATAAAATTAACCAGTATTATTTGGTATTATCATCGCTGAGTTTTGAGCAATTACAGCCTCTGTCCCTCTTGTCATATAAAACGTGCAACTTCACAATTTTCAAAACCACATGATTAACAGCATAAATCATGAAATTTATGGGAATCATTTTGGACAAAAATGTTTCCTTTTTGAATCTTGCAATAACAATGTCTTACAACATGACTGAATCCTGGAGGCTGATTAGGATCTATTTTGAAGGACCTGTACTGACCAGTAGAAACAAACAAATATACAAGCATTCCCCATGTGACAGTGTGTCATGCACAATATCCCCTGTCAAAAAGAAATATACAGTATGTGAAGTTATGGAAGCAAGCTTCAATTAAAAAGCTGTTTCCATGTGGATTTCGTCATCGCTCAGTCAGCCTGCCTACCGTAGATGTGATCATTCATCAAATTAATGACATCGAATTATATTTTGCCCGTATGTCCACAAGCCTCTCACAAACTTGGTTCACGGTGTTCATGCAACTTGCCACCTGCACCCTCTCACCTCTGTACCACCTGTACCCACAGAGAGCATCACTAACAATCAAACAAAAATAAGAGCAATCCCTGCTGCTCATACAAAACCTTTCTCTCCCTATACATCTTCTATAATTCTAGTGCCACTACACATATCACAACTATTCTTAACTTATTAGTCAATTATCTTAATGATAGTGGGAACGTATGTGTGACAATTAGCTGGCTTTACATGCCAATTGTAGGACATATTTCTGTGACATTATGTGCAAACAAATTTTAGATCATGAAAAAAGAGTGACCATGTGGAAGAGATTATATGGCTCTAATAATAACAAATACATAACAAATCATTCATCAGATACCAGTTTTACCCACAGGCTTAAGTTTGCATCTTTCTTAGTGTGCGTGTGTTATGAGTGTGTATGGAAGCAGGTGGGCAAACGCATATCTTTACAGCAGGTACCACAGCTGTGAGTGACAACATATGCTGCAGTCTTGCCTCAAATGCCTCAAAAGCATAATCCGGTAACACTGGTTTCTTCAAGTACTGACTCACGAGCAAACACAAGCAGTAATACACACAAACACACACAAAAACACCATTGTATTTGCAGAATAGCTTCACTTTGAGTCCACTGATTCCAGAACACACACATACCTGTCGAGTCCAAGTGAACCCAGTCGGAGAACGTTATTCCACTCTCCCTGTCTTCTTTTTCTCTCTTGTTTTCAAAACCCAAAGTCCTCAGTATGGTGCTCCAGTGGTGGCTCTAATTGCCGTTCACCTTGCCGCTCTTTAGCTCTGTTTCACTCTCTACCTATCTAACTCTCTCAATTTTCCTCTCTTCTGTCTAAAGCCGTTGGTCACACGAAGGTTTGTGAAGCTTGCTCCGATGGTGGCTGCTACCGCCACTGACTTGTTGTACTTTAATTGTGGTTGCTAGGCGATAAGCTTCTCCAATTCTGCACACAGTGAGAAGGGGAGGACAGGAGAGGAGGGGGGGAGAAAGTGAGAGAATAGTTGGCGGGGGGGGGTAGGAGGAAATGCTCATTATAGACACAGTAGCCTGAAGAGAATGATCTGCGGGGAGGAGAGGAAAGGTTTACAGGAGGGGAAGAAGTTGTGCAGATGAGAGACATGGATGGATGGAGAAGAGGGGGCCTCACATAGCAGGTGCACTTCCTTGTTTTTACTCTGGGACCACCTTCTATAACCTGGAGCACTTAAGCCGGAGCAAAAGCACACTTGGAGGATTTGCCATAATACTTTATATGAACAAGCATTTAGAGAATTTACGTACACACATTTACTCAAAGCCCTGACTCTTTTTCTTGTTGGGCATCAAATACTTATTTTTTGAAAATCTTTTGTTTGGGTTGGTATTAGCTTTCCGCTCATTAAATGCAGGAAAACGGAGACTACAGCATTGTTTTCCAATTAGGTCTGAAAGGACGACTAAGATGTAGAGTCAACAGTAAATAAACAATTAGCTAATTATCTATTTGAGTACAACTCCCTGGTGTTAATTATTGTCTTTGGTGTACACAGGTGTCTAAAGCTGAGGAACAGCTCAAATTAGCATTTTTGTGTGCATCATTTTGTGATGTGTGCAAGATTTGCTTCAAATGTAATCCCACGGCACTGTTGCAGTTGTCAGAATGCTAAAAGCTTTAGATGGCATTTATATGAAAAGAGCAACAACTAAATTTAGCACAGTGCGTGATTTCTTTGATTAGGCAAGAATAGCAGCCAGTCATCAGCATACAGTGGTTGATGATGAGAATGGATATTTGAACAAGATTCCAATGTGTCATTGTTTAAATATACAGTGATGCTTCTCTCAAAACCTAAAACATTTCTACTACACACTATTGATGGTCACCAAAGAGACAACGCAAGAGTGGATGAGTCCGTCACTTCTACATGTCAATGATCAGACACATTTTTCCCACAACAAAAAATTCACCACGACTGAGGCATGGGCAGCATTTTCTGCGTCAGTGCACAGAGTCTGACTGCCCCTATTACCGTTTACACTATGAACTGGTGTTCCCCACATAAAGCTGACTCACATGGGACATATTGACCTGTGATATCCTCAAGTCAAGCCCTTTACATAAGATGTGGTTATGAGAATCTGATAAGGCACAGCAACCTATAAATTGGCAGTCATCATCTACTGTGTGTCCTTGTTGTGACATTTTTGTTATTTATTTGAGTTTCATTCTTTCTTCTTTAAATATAAAGGAGCTGTAAATAATCTGCTCTATCTCATTCAAACTGAAAGAGCGACTGTGGTACTTCAGTAAAGTGCACATAAACTAAATGTATTTTGTCTCTGTAAAAAATGTCAGCAAACATCTTGCATTGTGACATGACAGCAATATTATAATCTATAACCAATGTCACAATTAAATTTTTTTTTTTAAGATTAAAATTGCATTTAATTTGTTTAAGTAATCATTTCACTGTATTTTATGGAAGGTGCTAAAAAAATCAGGTTTTCAGGTCGGCAGGGGAATATTTTGATAATGACCAGTGGATCACAACCGAGTGTCTGGTGTGAGGCAATGACCTCGAGGTGCATCATCTATGCGAGCTGCTGGACGCGTAACAATGAGTTCTTGACCCACAGGTTGAGTATCGGTTTAAAAGGACTATTAGACACATGAAAACCAGCATGCAGACAGTACATGTGGAGAGCACTGGTTATGACCAGTAGGCAAATCATGCTTCCTCTCACAGTAACAGCCCACCCGCTCAGACTTTTAGCTCTGGTGAACGTCAATATAAATCAATTTAGTAATGAAATCTACATTGTGCTTAGTGGCCGGTGACCTTCAGCGAGACTGTGGGTAACTACTGTGGGTGAGTCTCTGTGTGTATATGTGTATGTATGAGAGACAGTATGTGTGCGTTATGACTCACTGTGTGTTTTCAGTGCCTGGCTGTGGGCACACACAAATATCTGCCACCTCATTGTCCGGTGAGTGAGTACTGTGCAGCCTTAGCACAGAGCGGTATAGGGAACATTAGTCATAGCTGTTGGAAATGTCAAACATGCTGGCATTCCTCTGAAAGGATACACAGGAAATACTGTCATACGTTCTTTTTTTGTCCTCTCATTCCTACTTGTGTCAATCCATCCCTCCATCCACCCTTGCTTTCCCGCAACAATAAAATCCACCTGCCAAAGTCTGGGGCTGAGACTAGAGGAGATGCAAGCACCCAGCATGCACCACTGAGGGGCCACAGCAGGTTGTCCCAACACCTGTCAGTCAGGAGAAGCGTTTCTAATTATAACTCACACACGCATTTTACACACACATCCCAATACATCCATAATGCACGCCCACACACATTCTAATACATGCACACATACATCCACACACACATTTAGCAGCTTCCTTGAAGGGCTCTCAATGGGTTCCTGGTGGCCTTTCAGTGTATCCTTCCTATTAAGGCTCCTGGGAAGAGAGTGTGACAGCTGGCTTCACACTACTGCCAAGCCTCTCAACAGCAGCGATGTAATAATACTACCACTAATAATAATAATTGCAACTTTTTAAGATGCAATTACATAAACAATCATTAAACGACTGTTAGACTTTAAGAGTGAGTTAGTGAATATTCTGAAATATACAGTAAATTACTGTAATAATTGCTAGAAAAATATATTTTGCTGTTGATGGAGGAGTAAAGCAATAAAAGCAATAAAAACATGCAAATCTGTCTCCAAGTATATGTAAAGGGATATTCATTAATATAAAACACAACTATGGCACTTACAGACAAAAAAGTAGAACAGCTTTGAGATACAACTCGTCCAATACTATGTCCAACTAGCATTAATTGGCCAGTAAATTAGCCAAACTGTGAGTTTTATGACACTTACAGCTATCTGCTGTCCTTTTTGCTAGTTGTTACATCTTCGGTGTCGGTGCATTTTTACTGCTTAATCGATTGCCAGATATGTTTGGACTGAGGGCAACATTCTGCATGCTATGGTAACAAAGCACAACCCAATTATAAACAACAGCTCAAAAGCAGTCAACTGGGGGCCTCCTACGCATCTGGGTTGGCAGAGAGAAAAGCAAGGGTGAGAAGGTGAAAAATAAGGAGAGATAAAAAGAAAAGGAAACAATTTAAATCGAAAAAAAAAAGAGTCAAATGGGATAAAGAAGGGAAAGATGGTAAAGAAGGCCAAACAAATTGAAATTATGTGTGCATGTACAATCGTTGGTGGTGTAATTATACTCAGGCTTCTTGTTATCCTAAAAGTTTCGAAAAATACAATCACTCCAGGGCAAAAACTTTTCGAAAATCACGAAAAGGTGTTTTTGGGTTTACACAAAGGTTTCATAAGCCAAAGAGTTCAAATAGTTTACTTATTTAACAGAATACAAACAGGAATATTCACAATAAATACGAACAAAAACAAATAGAAGGCTTATGTGGAGGAACAGCATGTTATTTCTTTTTTACTTTCTTGTGCTAATCCATTTTCCACTGTGGTGTTAGACAGAATTAATAGGGCTCTTAAAAACTCAGACACTTCTGAGGCAAAGACAAAAGAGGGAAAGAAAACAGATGACAAAGGAGAGCTAAAAGACAGATACATTACATCAACAGGAAAACAAATGGACAGAAAGGCCGCATGGCTAACAGGAAGACAGATGCCAGCTTGCTAGACGGGCACACAATTAGAGGTGGGCAGGTGTATGCAAAGAGAGAAAACTACAATATGACAGAAGGAGGAAGTTTTACTTGGCATCACACATGCATGTGCAGTGCTTCCTGATTTCACTGACCAATCAAAACATGTCAACAGCACTGGGTGATGAGAGAGTGACAGGGCGGGTCTTCTCTTCCTCTGTCTCACTGTCTCCAGTTTTACAATGTCATTATTTGTACAGGATTCCCCCTCCCAAGTCTTGTGGTCTGGGGACCAAAGGGACCAAAACATGGCTCATAAATCAACACAGCGGAGAGAGACTATGGATATTTACCCATAAATCACTGCGGCGGAGCCACCTACAATCAGACTAATAGGGCTGGAAGACGTGCTGTCATCCAAGCCATGATGTCACCAAGCCTGAGCCTGTGGGTGTTGATGTTGGTGGTGGGTCTCTGGTTCTGTGTGTGTGTGTATGGGGGGATGCCTGCATATGTGGCTGTGGGTCTCTAGCTATGTGCGCGCGTGTGTGTAGGGGGGTGTCTGGGTATGTGGTGGTAGGTCTACGGCTCTGCTTGTGTAAGTGTCTGTGGTGAGTGTGTGTGTGGTGTATGTGGGAGGCGGGATGTCTGTTTATATGGGTTTGTGTGTACTGGGGTGGCCAATATGTGTGTGTACGTATTTGTCTGTCAGTATATACTTTCATCATGTCTCTGCATTTATGTACATGTTACATTGGTCTATACGCACTCACATGAACACACATACACACACTTTGTACATCTTAGACTGGACTTAACACATGTATAAAACACACACACACACACCGTCATACTGTCATACAGACGCATGCACAAACACACACACACATTGGTCTTGTGGTTAGTGCTGGCTTACAATGGGTGTGGGATTCCATAGAGAAAATCTAAACAAGTCGAGCGGTTAGCACGGGTCTGCCACGTTTCCACACAATGGCGCTCATTGACATAAATAACTGGGGACTTTGTGAAATGGGACACCCATTAACTTCTCCTCCACAGATAATTGCCCATTAGATCTTGGAAGAGCACTGGATTGAGAAATAACTCAACTCTGACACTAAATGCAACTTGTAATAATAAAAAAGTCACATTGTGAAAGGGGCCTGGAATCCGTTAAGATGGGTTGGCTTTTCGTACTATCATCCAGCCAAGCACTTGGATTATCAACAAAGAAAACTATGGCTTGTTGTAGGAGCTCTGCAGTCTGTGCCTTTGCTTAAGCTGTGCTTTGAACATGGAAAAGATGATGACAACAAGGGAAAAGAGAAGACAAAGAGAGCTGCAAATTAGAAAATAAGACGAAAGGCAAGAATAAATGATTTTAGAAGAAACTGAAAAATATAGTAGTAAAAGAAACAGAAGCAGAATAGAAGCAGAAAAAATAATAGCACATTGGTTAAGGAATTGAAGAAAAATAAGAATCAAAATACAAAAGTTCCTAGCACTTTGTTTCACGAGGTTGAGCTACATTTTCGAAAAGTAAACGTAGGCACTTGCGATGACTAATACACGCCTGCAAATGTATCTAGTACTGATGTCACTCATGACGTACACAATTTACTTATAGAAAGCAGTAACGACAACCTTCACCTTTGATGAATCAAAACACATGGTTTTGTTGTCAGCCCCACAGATTCTCCGTAAATTGATGTGCCCGTGTCAGCACTTCACTTCCACTTACTGTCACCCGCCTCACTCTGTGCGCATGTTCCTGTTTGTGTGTGTCCCAACAAGCACGAGGGAAGGACAAATGATCCAGAGTAACATGACTCATTCATAAAACCAAATGCCTCCTGCCTACATCCTTCAGCGCGTACCACACACAATACTATAAACAGTCACTCACAGCAACACAGGGTGGGTCAATTTTGATGTAAAATGTGACGACGGTAATTATCAGCATATGACTATACAGATCAATGCTGGGGTGAAGAATAGATCTACCGGCAATGACACATCAGTGAGTAGGCAGACTTTGCCTGCACGCACTTTGAGTCAAATTCTAGAGGATCCCAGGGAAATTCTACAGAACGTCACGTAATTCACATAACTCATAACGTTATGCCAATGTAAGATAGAGAATTGAGCTGAAAGTCAAAGTTTGCTTTCTTTATGCTTTCATGTGTTCAACATCCTGCCATATTACTGTACCAGTAACTCGCACACACATGTTGTTTGTTGCTCAAAGATAGTCAGACTGACATACATACAGATGGAAACGCACACACACACATATATGCAGTATGCATGCACACACACATTTTCACTCCACCTACACATGCCAGTGGCCATGGCTCTATTTATTTTCCCTCATTAGTTTTAAATGGTCCATCCAGACGTTACTGTGGCCCCGGCTTTTAATCATTGGAGGGAGCTCAGCTCAGCGCTGGCTTCGTCCTCTTTGATGTCCCTCGTCAGTCCGCCAGCCAACCAGCAAGCCAATGTCTCTCCTCCCTTCCCTTTCTGCTACTGCAAACAGCTGCCCATTCTGCAGCACTTTGCAAAACTCTTTTCAGATTGAGTCATACATCTATCAAAATACTGTAATAAGCATTCTGATCTCTGTTTAATTACTGGGAGTTAAGTGCATCGGTGGAAAGGCCAGCAAATGGACACAGGATACAGTAAAACAGAGAGACATCAGAAACAGGGCTGTAGCAGCGCGTGTGACTACAATACTTGTATTTAAGATAAAATGCTTCACTACCGTGCAGATGTAATAGAACATTTGTAAGACCCTAGCCCAGGTTAAGGTGCCAGAAGTACGAATTATGACAGTGATAGTCAAGCTGGGGTGCTTTTTTCAATACTGTCTAATGTTTATGTGTTAGCTGATCAAGAGGGACAGCCCAATTGCAAGGATCTACCGTATGAGTTAGAGAGTAATAAGAGAAAGATCCCATCAGCTTCTCATTTACCAACGCTGGCCTCTCATTTGAGATGGCTGGTTTATCAGTTGCTAGATTAGTTGCCCCTCAGCAGTCTTATTTTTAGGACTTCCGTTATGCAATAATATTATTAAACTATAAGCACTAAGATTGACACTCTGTCAGTCCAGTTATCATCTAACAACATAGGACTTCATAGAAGAGAGGTTAAGAGGTCAAACAGAATGATTTATCGCACTGGGAATTTCAATTAATCCTGTATCACCTGAACCACAGTCATGTAATTCATAGCTTTATAAACTGTATTGAAATTATGGGAAGAGATGGAATTATAAGATGCTCAGTTTGAGAACACTTGAAATAATGCTCTTTCTCTTGATAACTACCAGGTAACAGCATGTTTTTTGGAGGTCCAAGGCCCGGTGATTCTTCAGTGATGTCATGGTCATGGATCCAGAGACTATTAACAATTCCAAGAAGTGTATCAAAGTTTCCAACCTTTATTTCCCATCCAGACATCCAGGGGATAAGGCATTGGCCTGAATGGTGTCCTGAGGTGACCACCTGATTGCAGCAAAAGTTTCATAGAAAACTACTCGGGATTTAGCTTTCTCTACAGTAAATGCTGAGAAGATTGCAATAATGCAACTTAGACTCACAGGCTTTGATTTCAGCTAGCTACATCAGATATGGCTTCTTATAGTTATGCATGCTAACACACAGTAAATTAATGAAGCTATATAGGATAAAATATTTGAAATGTTATATGCTGCACTTAGTAAAGGAAATGGTTTATTAACTGACAACTATCGTAAGAATTAGGATTTGATATCATATTTGGATGGATCCCAGGCTTTTGTCCTGCCCAAGATGAAACTACAGAGGTACGTAACAGGCGTGGCAGCAATGGCATGTAAAAATATGTTGCTACTACGTTGCAAGTTTGAGGTTCACTGCAATTGCGAAAATGACATTTTCTCCTCTAGTCTTGTCTTGGATGGACAAACAACACAAGCAATAGATTTAGATAGGAAAGAAAAACTGCTCACACACACAAAAACAACAACAAACACAAAGTTTGCACAGAAAGGATTTTTTTTTAAATAAAAAATGGCAATGTTGCAGTACTGCATAGCACTTGTATAAGCTTCCACAAAATAAATGTTGGTCTATACAATGACCCCGTGAGTATATAGCAAAACCACCAGTGTATGTGAGTGTGTGTGTGCTCTATATGATAGCAGGGGGGGTCAGGCCACAGACACAAGTCCAACCACTAAAAAGAAATGTTAAGAAGAAAAATAAGCCTTTGATATGAATGACATCATCACAGCCTGACCTGTTTTGAATTTCTGACTAGGGGCCTAAACATACACTGTTAGCGAGGCTAGCACTTCATTGTGGTGGATAACTGGACTCTTGCCTCTATTCATTACAGGCAAAACGTCGTAATAAAGAGAAACAACTGGTGACTAATGGGAAATTACAGTCAAAACGGTCTGAAAATAAGTAACAATTCATTTCAATTTAGCTTTATGTCATCACCACATTTACTTTATTCCTCAAGTTCACTGAGAAAGAAAAAATATTATTTCTAAAGCACCTTAATAATGTTTGACCTGTCTTTTCAAATCAGGTGTTGAGATATACAGGGTATAGGGGTAGGGTTAAAACAGCAGGTACATTGGTATATTCGCTGAGATACTACTGGGTGGTACCAGAGTGTGTGTGTTCTCTCCTGATTCCAAAGTGATTTATTTCATTTTAATACAGCATGTTTGCTTTGGAGCATGATATGTATTTGGTCATGAGACATTAATAGAGTAGAAAACATGTTGAAAAATGAGCTCGCTGACGTGTGTGTTTGAGTACTGTATGTGCTTGAGTGTGTGCCTGTGTGCGTGCGCGTGTGTGTGTGTGTGTACTGCAAGAGTCTTGAGGCCCATGCTGTCACTCAGCCCAGCTCACAGGGTGGTCCAAACACTGAGCCCTCTTTACTCAGTCACACACACACAAGCACATGCACACAAACAAACAAACACTCACTGGTGTACATGTAATGACATACATAACAAAGTATACATAAATATATGGCCATATATATGACCATAATGAAGCAATCAAATAACCTCAGCGCTTCCCCTCTTCCTGTCCCAAACCGTACACCTAAATATACTGCCACAGCCTCCATCACACAGAAACAAAAATGGAGAGTCCAGAGGAAAGGAACAGCTCTGCACAGCAAGCCTTTCATGCTTCACATTTGGTGTAGCAAGAGGTTTCACTGGAAGGATGCTGAGTTTGACAGCATGGTGCATTAGCCAGTAAGTGACAGTGTCATTTGGCACTTTTTTGGTAAAAAAAGTGGTAAGGCAAATAAGAAGTATTGACGTAGAGGTAAAAGGGGAAGCTTGCTGGCCTGTCCTGCCAGAATTTCATTATGTCAATTTAGAATCTAGGCTACACCAAAACTGCTCCATAAAAGCAGCATGGCCTCTTGTCTCTTCATAAAGCTTCTTAATATTAAAGGAAACGGCTAAGTTCTTGTCAGTGGAAGAAATCTGTCTCAAAACCTCTTGGTACCCAAGTTTCCAAAAGCCACTTAACACTTACGCTCAGACTGTTTTTGTTTTCCAGTAAATTGGACCAGAATGACATTGATTTTGGCCTGCTTATGCTCAGCTGGGCACGCAATAAAGCTAGTCCCTTTAGCCTTCAGCTATTCGATTGGTGTAATAATTTCACAAATTTGAATATCTTTGATGATAGTGTTTCTTGTGTGAACAGCACACAGCCATGTCAGCTTAAAATCTAAATATTGACCTCATTTAGCCCCAACACTCACCACTACAAAGACACACAGCACTGTGATTACTTACAGAATTACTGCACTAAAACAAAAAGAATCAGAAGTGAGAGGGCGAAGAAAAAAGTCTATTTGAGCATGTGTGTGTAATTGCAGCAAAGGAACATGGAATGCAAGTTGTGCCGAAGGAATGTGACACAAAAGCTGATGGCGCGGTGTTTGTTGACATGTCAAGAACTGAACCTTTCTGTAAGCCATTACCACTAAGAACAAACACTTAGATGTTTAATTAGAGTATATACTTTGTAGCAACAAAGAGACAGTTTAAAAGAAGTTCAAACATCAGAAAATTATGTTCCCTTCATGAGTACCAGACCATGGCTTGATTTTCCATATCTGTTCCTCACAAAGACAACAAGCCACAAAGTGATTTATTTAGGCTATTAGCACTGATGTATCTGGATTAGCTCCACTTTCGTCTTCCAGGTGAGGAGGAAATGAGTCGTTAATATTTGCGCTACGCTACAGTTCTCGTGCAGCATCACAGTTCGCACAGCAGGAAGCACAAGGCTCCCTCCCCTTCCCGCTATTAGACATTCACTGAACAAATACTGCAAATGAGCCCCGCTTCCCCCACAAAATGGTAATAAGCCATAATTGCCTGTAATCTGAATACATTAGTCCTAAGAGGGTCCTGTTGCTTTTGTGTGCAATCATGGTGGAGTTTGAGGACTAAGGATGGTAAGGAAGGTGTATGACTCTCTGTATGCCACCAAGGGTCTGATTTTGGCTTGACTCATGAATTATATCGTATGTTGCAATCCACAAAACAATTACATTGTACATACAATTTCAGTGTATGTTTAAGTTGCGTAATTAGAGTATTGTCACATATGAGAAAGTGTTTTGGATCACAGCCAAGCCAATACAGTTGCAGTGCATTGTAAATCTTTAAAATACACGGACTAAAACTGGGCTGCAAATATAAGAACTGGTTTCTGGAAATGTGATTTTCTGGAAATAATAAATGCAAGACTCTAGAGACAATCTGAGACTGAAGGTGGCTGTTGGTTAAGAGCAGAGCCACAACTGATAGATGGGGGTTCTACAAGCATCTGAATATTACCCAATCAACTTCTTTGCTTATTTGCCGTTTTAGTTATTTTTGTTTTTTTGTATGTTTTGCAGAGTGTGTTCCCCCTCACCAGCATGTCAGTCTGGAAGTTAGCATGCTGTCTTTCTGTCACTCTTTTTCTATTCTCTTTTATTTTCTCAGTGCACCCATTTCTTTCTCTCTCACTCTCTAGAGTTGGAGGCGCCATTGTGTGCTTGCGGCTTGTTTACGAGGAACACTGATTCACCCAGTGAGGTTTGGCTTGCTCGTACAGGGAGGGGGAGAAATATGAATGAATTTACAGCACCCCAACCCTCCACTTCCACCCTCTATTCCCAAATTCTCCCATCATCTTTCTTCCTCTCTGCATGCTCCTCAGCCACCTCCAGTCACACTTTTCCACTGGTGTGTGCGTGTGTCAGTGAGAGTGTATTTGTGTAAAGCCAGAGGGACGGCCAACACTGGCCAGAGGCTCATTTTTGTGGCCGGGCCAGTGTGTATCCCGACGGCTTGCAGGCGTCTCGGGGGCCAGCTCCTCCTTCCAGCTCCATTCCCTCACCCTAGGGCCTCTCCAGAGAGTCTTTGCAACGAGCCATTGCTTAGTCATTTCAAGATCCTCCAGGACAAAAAACCAGTGCTTAGTTTCAAGCATTTATTAAAAATGACAGGCTGTGTTTGTGAGACCTGTCGGGGAGAGGAGGATGAGGAGGAGGGGGAAAAAAAGACATGTATCCAAAACTGGAAAGAACATTGAGAGTGGGTTTCATGGCTGGGTTGGCGATGGGAAGTCTCGGACTAACTTGTAATGGTATCTCTCCAAAAATGTTAAGGTTAAAAATGTCTGCCTGCCTTCCTGCCTCACTGGCTGCTGATGGCCATGTTCTCTATCTCTCATGTGCAAAGCCTGTGGTTGCCATAGAGACCCGCAATATTGCCTATTCTGGTACACTGGTTTATTATTAAAAGAGTAAACTAGCTGGAACTTTCAAACTCAAACATGCTGAACTGAAGACAGAAATCTATATTTATCCCCACCAGGGAAGAAAACATTTAAAACTGTGAGGCACACGGTGAAATGTTGGAACTACATAAACTATATTAGTTATTAATATCCATGTACCATTAGGAATGGCAGGCAGGAATTGGATCTTTTTGTGCAGTTAACGAGCTCTTGAATTGAAGAGTCGTTTTGAGTCAGGCATGGAGAGCTGAGCTCCAGCTTTTGGCTCACCTCAATAGTTCACGTGGCAAACAAATAAAACGGCACATGGTTTTCAGAAAGTTCACTAGTTCAGGACATCAGTGAAGGAAGGGGGTGGTATTTGATTTCTCGCTGACACAAGAGGAAAAAGTTGGGGGTTGATGAGCGAGAGCAAGAGGGAGACAGAGACAGGCAGGGCATGGAGACAGCAGCATCCTCTGCTTCACACCTCATCTTTCCCACGGTATTTGGTTTGTTTACAAGCAGGAGTCAGTGACAGGTTCATTCCTTGTACCCTGGCTCCAACCAGCGCCAGGTAGGAGGCAGCCAGGCTGGACTCTGAGGCCTTCCTGCTGCTCAAACCCCCATACAGGCCAGCATGACCAACAAGCTGGGATTTCCATGTCATAACATACCCCTCCCCAACCCCCGACTGACGCCAAGGCGTTCTCCTTCCTCTTTGCTGTCTCATTCTCCAGCCCCCCTTCCTTTCCCTTTTTGCCATGTCTTCATCTCTCCAGGGGGCTACAGTAGCCGTGAAACAGCGTGACCCACACTGGAGGTCTCTCCATCTCTCCCTTTAGTCTAATCGTTTCTCCAGTTTGTGCTGTTTTGGCGTCGGTGTCCGGATGCTGATACCCAAGACAGCAAACCTGACCCCTGCTGACTCCGCACTGCCTCACACTCCCCCAGAAACAACCCCCACCCCAGTTAGCCTCAAATCCCATCAACCCTCTCCCTCCCAACCCCAGTATCCCCCCACCCCAT
Source organism: Oplegnathus fasciatus (assembly GCA_003416845.1). NCBI lineage: Eukaryota > Metazoa > Chordata > Actinopteri > Centrarchiformes > Oplegnathidae > Oplegnathus > Oplegnathus fasciatus. The sequence continues at coordinate 257,094 of NTHP01000559.1, read as the reverse complement.
TCCCTTCACGATCGTTTTTGCCACCTGCAGGCCTCTAATTTACAGTGTTTGTGCGTACTGAGATATCCGTGAACGGCTGGCTATTCTGGGCATGTGGAACATGGCATCAATGCCGGATCACATCCATACGATTTCCCCTATGTGCACCCCACTACCACACCACACTCACCATCCCTTGCAGAAGCATGTATGCAGGCTGGCTCAGGTGTCTTGCCCAGTTGCAGTCACAGAGTCTGGAGAACATTTTGCTTTGTCACAAAAGGCTAGATAAGTGATACCAGGAGCTTTGGGAGCATTGGTGGTCAACAGGGGTGACCCAGGGGCGGCCTAGATTGGTATGTTTCAGAGAAGTAAGAATGCATTTTATTCCAAATTAATTTCCAGAAAGTGCAATATCTTGTTGCACCAAACCTTAGAACATGCCCCATTTAATCTTAAAACAGAAACTGTTAAGTTGTAGTTGTGTGTTTAAATACAAAGCATATGAGTGTTTATTACAAGCATGTGAGACTGCATGAGTGACTCAGACTGTGTCAGTGTGACAAGTCTTCCTACTCTGCAAAAAACAGACTGAGAGAGCAACATAGAGAGGGAAGAGAAAGAGAGAGTAACGGGCCTTAGAGATTCTGTGTTCTCCATAACATGCCTTTCCATCCCAGGCATTTGAAAGAAGAAATACCACAGTCTCTGCAGCGCTACAGCTCTTGTAAATAATCCGAGTCTGGGCGCCACCTCAGAATCCCCAGCCTGGTCCCCGGCCTGGTGGGTGCCATGTCAGTTCAGGGGGAGGGGTTTGGGTGGTGGGTTGTTGAGAGAGGAAAGAGTGAGGCGAGGAAAGGGAGGGGAGAAGAGGGGAGGAGGGAAAGGGGCATCCAAGCCTGCTCTTGCATCATCACTTGAGTACTACTTATACTGCCTGGGTGAGTGAGTGGGGTACATGCGTAAAGGTCGAGGTAAAGAGAGATTGAACAAGTACTTCTCTCTGTTTCTCTTTTTTCACTTTCTTGCCATCCATACCTGCTTCACCCACCACCACAACACCACACACCACCTCTTGCAGAGTGAATTAATGAAGTTCATTCGATACACACCCCAACATCTTACTGTATGTCTTGATTTTGTTTATGTCCCATGCAGCTCTTTTTCAAAAGTGTTTTAAGTGTTTCATTGCATGTTTTTGGGGGAGTGTGTACAGTATGTGAGTAAATTCACGTTTACTGTATGTTTTTGTATTATACAGAAACTCATTTTTCAGTGCAAATAACTTAAGTTCCCTGTGTTTACAGGTTCTCTTATATTAAGGTGTGGAGCAAATGAAAGAATTGTAAGACACTGGCTATAATATAAGTGCTTCCATTTATTCATGTCTGGTCCATGACTTCCAAAACAAGGAATGTGCATGGGCGAGACAAGGGTCTAGCCGACTATGACTATGGAAAACAGGTCCTGGTTTAAACAGGCCTGGCACAATGGAAAGAGAGAGAAGAGAGAGAGACACAGAGATAGATACATACTGTACTGCATAGCACAAACACACACACACACACACACACACACCTACATGTCCCAATCGAATGCAGCTTCTGGAATGAGACTGCAATGACAACTGTGCATAAGTGCTCTACATTCCACAGGGCTTGCAGCAGCAATCAGAAAGGCCAGACAAATACAGTACATAATACAGGGGGGCTAAATGAGCTCCAGGCTGCAAAGGCCAGGGAAGCCAAACTTGACCTGCCCCTTGGCCCCAACATGAACGCAGCTGCCAGGCATCCCGATTTCCACCACGTGAGCAGGGGCAAATTTTTCTCTTACTGTGGGATACACCTCCCACAAATTCATCAAAAACTGATAAACTGTGCAGTACGTAACATGTTCTTGCGACAGATTCTACTATCTCTTTATGGCAGCATTGCAAAGACATCAGAGGAAATGAGGGCCAAATATGTGCATTTCAACATGGATGGGAAGGCAAAGCAGACAGGGATAAAGCCATCAGCTTATCTACTTCTGTCTTTAAAATAAAGTTAAAAAATGAAACATATGAGAGAAATATACGGCCAGCCTATAACATTTCAGGCCCATATCAAGGTTGCGCAAGTTGAGCAAGCTGTTCAGGTGCGTCTCTTGAGATGCATTTACAGTGGTACTTAATTATTTCCCAAATTCATTTACTGTATGACAGCCTGTCGCATGACTTGAAGAACGGACTATCCAAAATACATAATAAGAAAGCTGGTGGTCCATTATCTCTTTAGTAGCTTGCTGGGTTTTCTAATCCTTGACACTAAATACAAACTATTCAAGTTCATAGTCAAGCTAGCAAATGGAGTTTGGGTTGCGGGGTAGTAGCCAGGAAGGAAGACTGGTAGAGGCGATAATTTTTTGTCTGAATTGTGCATCTGTTCAAACAAGGTCTTGGGAGCACAAACATGTTTACTAAAAAGCAAATGTCTCACAAAAAATAAATTGCGAGTTCCTCTCTATTTAATTGACATTTAAGCCACAGAGGAAACCAAAAGCAGGTTTCTTGCACCTAGGTAGCTGGAAATGAGAATGGCTGAATTGTTCCAGGCAGCTGGCCCCAGTACCTCAGGCCCCTAACATCCAGGTCTCCTGCTTGGCTCATGGGCAGGGTGGCAGGTGAAAGCCCCAGATGGTTGGCACCGGCACTGTCTCCTGCACTGCATCCAGCTTCTCAGATTCCATATTGGGCAAGAGGTTGACACAACAACAATTATCCATTCATATTGGCATGATGCTGGCACTTCTTTGGCAGCACAGACATGAATGGAAAGAGAAAACTGAACAGAGTTCAGTTCCGTCTTTTGGCAGCTACCAAGGATAAGTAGGTTGATTTGATGAATACAATCACTTTACATCATCCCTTTTTACATATCCAGGAAATCCTGTTAATTGTGGTGAGCAGAGTAGTAAAATTAAGTAAAATGAATTCAGTTCTTGACCACAATTTAAAGGCACACTTTCAGGATTATAGAGCTATACACTTGTATCTGTGGATGTATCTTGTCCTCCAAACAAATGAATAGGAGGACAAGGACGCTGAGAAAATAGGAGTCAGACAAATAAGACTTCCAGTCGAGTCTGAAATTGTTTCAGAGGGGAAATAAAAAATCTCAGGCTCTCCTCATTACATCCTGCGTGACGCTGGTGAGTGGTTTGCTTGTATGAGAGTAGACGCTGAATATTAATGTGTGTGCATTATTTGATTGCCTTTAATTTGTGTGGCATTGCATTACAGTAGCCAGTAAATGTGGCAAGCTGTGGCTGGTCACAGCAGTTTGTCATCCTCTAGTGGTTACCTGTAGAACTCAACTCAAGCAACATTCATTAACTACCATTCTGCGACTGGAGCTACTACACTACTATTAACACAACTGACATATATTGTATGCTGTATGCTAACAAACTTCAACTGAATAGAACTGCACAAGAAATGGGTAGTCAGTGATACCAAGGCAAAGCATGAATGGTTTGAGCAGCCCAGATGGTTCTCTGTTATTTAACACAGTCTCTCAACTCATTTAAGCGCATTTCAAGTGTAAGTCTGATTAGATGGCCAGAAGAGCACTAATAACAGTGTGACTACTATTGACCGGGACAGGGTAACCTCTAAGTTCAGTGACATTCTTTCGTGACGGCTACTTCTATAAGTGAAAATGTGTTATCGATTAACACAATGCTCACTGAGGTACATGAAATTTGAGTCATGCATCGTGCATGATGAAAGGCTGAAATGGTGAGATGCTGTTGCCTTTAACATTGTTTCATACATCAACTTCCATTCATCAAGCCATTCATCTTCCACACTCATCCCTCCTTCTGTTTCATACTTCTGTGTCACTGTCCCCAGTGGGTTCGTGTCTCGAAGTTCCATCTGTCAACGCCATCCAGGGGGGTGACAGAGCGGATGAGGCCCAGGGGAGAGACATCAAACGTGGGATGCTGGCCTTGGTTCTCCCCCATCCCATCTCTATTTGAGTTGCTGGCCCCTCCATCTGTCTGCGCATGATTTGGAGCTGGCTGTCGCAGTAGAGAAAGAAAGGCCCTCCACCAATGACAAATGACAATCTCAGAATAAACACACAAGTGAGGGAGGGGAGGAGAAAAAGAGCTGAATCACTCTTTCATCATCCATCAGCCTCTGTTGGTCTTCTCATTAACCTCTGGTCTCTGCCCCTCACTCTCTTCTGGTGCCTGTCACTCATTTTCTTTCTTTTCACTCATTCTCCCACTTCTGTAAAGATATGGGGCAATTTGTCCTTTTGCTTTCTGTCCTTTTTTATTGCACGCAGTCACCAAAGTCACAGTTCAGTTTTTACTTCAAGCATGAATTAATAACGTCACTGAATGCTTGGTCACACATTTGTGAGGCTGAGGTAAAAATGTGGCTCATGGCTCTCCTGAGCTGCAAATTAAACTACAACATGCATGCATGTTAATGCTGGAGACATGGATACCACCAGCAGTATAAATTGTGAGTGCATACCAAAAGTACGCCGACTCATTCTCTACTCTAGCTCTCAGCACCAGCTAAAACCTGCAGCCAACATGCCGAGCCCCCCTGATCCCAGTGCCGGCTCAACCAAACACACACATGACAGATGCCTCCTCTGCTGCAGCGCAGGCATTCAGAGCATCTCCTCCGCCACCAAAGGCATATTCCTTTTATAACCAGCAGGGATTAGGGCCCATTGGAGGAAGCTAGCATGTGCGCTGGCCTTAGGCGGCTTGCAGATAAAAAAGCATCTCAAATTGAATCAATAACCACCAGCCGCCAACTAATCCTGGCTAGCCCTAATAAACACCGCTACACCAGTCCCCCACAAACCCCGGCCAATGCCCTAGTCCAGCCCCACCCGACCCAAGCTTCAGACCCCTTCATCTTTTTATAACTGCACCCCAGGGCCATGCAGGGGTTCTCAGGTGAGGGCTTTCAGGCGGGGTAGGGTGAGCTGTATATTCAGAGCAAAAGGGGATGAAGGGGTACACTCGTTCGCCCAGGTAATCCATCAGCAGACAGGCCAGCTTTGGACTGCACGTCGACTGGCAGACGGAGAAAAGTGGACAGCTGATGCGGGTCGAGCCCGGCCACAGCACGCCAGACGGGATAAAGAGATATAAGCCCACNNCCCCCCCGTGCTCAGTGCCCCCCCTCCCCCCGTCCCCCAACCATAGACCCATGTCATCCCAAAGCTCTTTCATCTTCTAACCCAGCGGGTGCTAAAGCAAACTTTCCACTTTGGCTCTCAAGGGGCTGGGCATTGTGGAATTGCAGAGAGACCTGCTCTCTTTGCTCAGTGCCTCAAAGGAGGGGTGCCACACCTCTTGAATGATTGGTGATTCAGAGACCAGTGACAGCTTAGCAGCATCAACAGGAGGCTGGAGGATCCATCCTATATGATGACTGTATAAAAATCACCAGGAGAAAAGACCCATCTAATTCAAAATGGCGTTATGGTAGAATTTGGATCTTATTATTGATCAGCTTACGATAACATGGCTGAGCTTTAGAAATAGCTATAACAAACTGCTAACCACCAGTCCCTCTAGTTATTCCCTGGTGTGTGTCACAATTATTAATGTGTTTTTACAGCAAAATCAAGTTGTCAACTGGTCCCACAGCCTCCAAGTCCTTGACGTCTCTGCAGCTCACACACATTCCTCACAGCCCTCTTCTGTCTCTCCTCTAAATAAATATAATTTTCGATCTTTAAATTTTGGGTTGGGACCGAAGATGCAAGCTGAGACGTGGATCAAGCCGTGGAGTGGTGGGATTTCCAAGCTGTCAGGAAAACTGAGCAAATCCCATCCCCAGGCCACTGGCTCCACACAGGAATGTGGGGCGTCCACTTTAATTGTGCTTTTCTCCCGATCCCCATCTCGCAAAATCAAATTTCCCTTTTCCCACTTGTGGATTCCCTGAAGAGCTTGGTGTAACATCTTTAAATGCAACTCAAGGCCACATATAAAAGTCACAGTGAGTAAAAGAGGGGGCTTCGATGGTTAGATAACTGAAAGCTTCAAAGTCAAAAGGACTATAAGAGACAGCCGGACAGTAAATCAGGGAGACACTTCAAAGCAAGCTATGGAGACAGCCGTGCAGATAGACGAATGGCAAAGAAAGACAGACATTCAAACTCAAAGAAAAGGATAATGGTGCAATTCAAGACGGCAGACAAAACAAACAAACATCACCATGCAAGGACAAAACAGACTAACAATAAGCTATATAAACAAACTATCAAAGTAGACAAAATATGACCAATGGTCACACACACACACACACACACACACACACACACAGCTGTTGTTAGCAGCCAGCCAGGCAGGCTGACAGAAAGGCAGACAGACAAATAGAGTGAGAGATCCCCGTGTGAAAGACAAAGGAGGGTACAGTAGTGGGTAGCAGCAGCCAAGGGAGACTTCATTAGTGAGGTCAGTGCCCCAGGGTACTTAGTGTAACACTGGAGGCCTATGCAGCCGCCCCCCCGGCCCTATGCCGAGGTGGATATTGCATCTTTGCGATAACATCTCCCTACATAGGAGGGGGCCCCAGCATCACAGCATAAAGACCCCTGTTTTCGGCAAGTTTGAAATAAGGCTTTGTTCCCCCAAGGCCTCGGTCCCCTCCCCCCCACCACCTCCTCCTCCTACTCTTTCCTCTTGGGTGGGCCAGAGACTTTCCAAAAAACTGAGCAACTTGTGTCTGGGGATAGACCCCCCTTCTGCGCATAAATACACACACACGCAAAAACACGCTCACACATGCACGCATACAGGCACGTGCACACTTACACACACATGCATAGACACACATATCTTCCACCACGCTCAACCCCTGATCCCGACAGTGGCGTCCCCTGGCTTTTGGCCACGTCTGTGTGGAGCGGTTGGTAAGAGAGGTGGAGATCCAGGGCTGCTGGGGGAACAGCTCCAGGAGGGGCCTTGGTGGGCTCATCTCACCCCAGGGAGAGTGGGGGGCCCACAGAGAGGTGTGTGTGTGTGTGTG